>PVIW01009028.1:0-55236 GCA_004026585.1 Noctilio leporinus | reverse complement strand
GAGAGAGTGTCTGAGAGGAGGAGGGGGAGCTGAGGGAAGGAAAGCAGAGGAAGGGCTCCTGCTCACCAGCACCTGCTCACTCAGAGCAAGGGATAGAGACAAGGACACACAGGGAGAGAGGACACCCAGAGGAAATAAGGACAGATATTGTAATGGAACAAGGGTCAAGGAGGGAACTGCCAAGTCCTGGGTCCTTCTCGTTGTGAAAGATAAACATTTCTCCTTGGAGTAGCATCCACCGCCAATTTCCTTGGCAAAACAAGATTCTCTTCATGCCTCTGACCTGGTCCCACAAGCATATTTTGGGCACCTGGGGTCAGTGAGTCCTGGACAGTGAAGGGGGTCATGACATCACTGGTCCAGGAGTCCAGAGACTAGATTCCAAGACGGGAGATGCCACCTTCCCTCCGAGGGCTGTGACAGATTACCTTCAGCAGAGGGAAGCCGGCCAGAAGGCTGGGGTCAAGCTCTTCAACATAGTACATAACTTCAACCAGGTGAATGTCAGCCTTGCTCAGCCTGTTGCCAACCAGGTAGTCTTGGCCATGGCTCTTGAGCACCTGGCGGATTGAGGGGATCAGATCATGATCACAGGCACAGTCAGCCTGGGTCCCCTGCTCCTGCTCTGGTGTCTCCAACAGGACTACCCACCTCTGCTGCCTCACAGGGCAGGCAGGTGAGGGCCCAGACCACATTCACTGCCCCTGATTCAGTGAGACACAGAGAAGCAGGGCTCTGCTCTTCTTTCCTTGCTCTTCAGTCTAAACCTAAGCTACCAGTTCTTTTTCCCATTCCCACATCACTGGGCTCCTCATGTGCATCTTCTGCTGGCCCAGGGCTGGCTCTGGCTGCACCATGTTTCTGTTGGCCCCAAACCCTAATGTTTCTATACTGAAATTCAGGATGGTGCTGACTCTTACTCTCCCTTACTCTCTCTTCTCTGGCTTGGCAAAAACATTCATCTTCCTGACACCCTTCTTCAATCCTGAGCAGACTAAATATTTCAGGGTCTATATTCTCCTTAGTGTGCTGTCCTCTTCCTGGTCTGTCTCTCTAGTACCTAACATAAGCCTAGGTCAACCTGAACTCACCATCTCCCTCATAGCACTGTCTCTGACCCCTAACCCACCCGTGACTATTCATAATACACATGGAATATGTTATAATTCACACGCTGAATAGCGTAGGGGTGACTGCACCAATCTGTGACTACTTTTAAATGCATCAAAAAATAATGTTCAATTAAAGGAGCAAAGGATAGGGTGATATATGATTAAGCAACATAATTATAAAGTGTTAATTTTTAAAATCAAGGTGGTCAGTATAGGTGAGTTTATCATACATTTCTTTCAACTTTTCTGTTTTAGTTTTTATAATTAAATATTGGGGAAATATATGATGCTTATTAAAAATTATTGCAGCAATATGAAAATCATAAAGAGAAAAACACACATAGCAGTACTGACTAAAGATAACATTTTGACAAATACACTTTCAAACAGTGTATTTGCATACAGAAGAATGCATACATAATTAATGAATATAATAAAACATCAAATGCTATATTGTAATGTGCATTTTACATTTATGTTTCATGGGCTCTTTGTTTTTGAAGTATCACTGTGCCTAAATTGCAATGTCTGTCTAGCTTTCCATCATGTGAAATGTGCCTAACCTCTTAGTAGCACAAAGGCCAGGAGAGTTTATTTCCTGATTCTTTGCTGATTATTTCAAATTCTTTGCTTGTTGAATAGAACCTGACACATAAGCAATAAATTAATACTTGCAGGCCCTGGCTGGTAGCACAGTGAATAAGGCTCCTGCCTGTAAACCCAAAGGTTGCTGGTTAAATTTCCAACCAGGGCACATAATGAGGTTGCAAGCCAGGTCTCCAGCCAGGGCCATAGCTGGAGGCTGGTGAAAGGCAACCATACATTGATGTCCCTCTCCCTCTCTGCCTCTCTCCCTTCCCCTTTCTCTCTAAAAATAATAAATAAAAATCTTTTAAAAAAATACTTGCTGAGTGAATGAATGATTTAAATGCTTAAAAAAAATTAGTGTGTTAGTATTATCTTTTTATTTATAAGTAAACCTCCTGTATTCCTTACAACATTTTTCTTTTTTTTCCATGATTTATTTAGCATGATTTCAGGGTATTTTGATATTGAAATATTTTCCTTTTACCTTCAAAGAGAAGCATCAACTAAGCTATGTATTATGTGTAATGATGGAACTTTATTTTCTTAGTTTTGCATGACTTTTCTCAAAAGTCTGAGAGCCATATCTACAAAATTTGTAGATTTCTTGTTTCTTAACATCTTTTCATCTGCCTCTTCCTCTCCATCCTACCCTTCCGACCTTGTTTAGATACATCTCACCCATCCCTGAAACACTACCCTATGTTCTTGTTGGGCAGTTGGCCTCACATCTCCTCTGCACCCTGTCAGAATATTTCCTGATAAATTGCTTTCCTTGGGTTCCTCTTGGATGAAAAGCCCCTCCGAGGTCGGGGCTCTGTAGGGTCACCTACAGTCACTGGTGTGGCTCTCAGCCTTCCATAGTCCATGCTCTGACTGTGACTATGAAATGCCATCAAACACAGAATTCTAAATTGGGCCCTAGCCAATTGAACTTTTGCTGAAAGATGATATATAACTTGGGTATAATAGCTACATTCCTCCCCACAGCTGATTTCTATAACTTGCCTAGAGAGTCATTAGTATTCAGGAGGCTCATTGAAAGGGAAGGTCAATGCCCCAGGGCTGCCCAGGACACACTTTTCTTTGTCCTCTGTTACCTCAGTGGCCCAAACACTGAACAGTCCACCTACTTTTTCAAAAGCAGGGAGATAACGATTTGTTGTTCTCTCTTTGATCTGGGCCAGCTTGGCAGCTTTTTGATCAGGTGGGCACAGTGGCAAAACCAAGATCATTTCATTCCAATCTGTCACACCTTCTGAATACATATCAATCCTGAAAGACAAAAATGACCTAACTGTCAATTGTTGCCTGACTTACATGTTATAGTTTTAAAACGCAAAAAATGGGGTATCAGAAGTTGGCAAGTAATCCACTTCCGCTGGGAACATTTTCATATACCGGTCATTTAGCTGTGATTTTCACTGCATTTTAATACTTCATATCAAGGTAAATAAACTGCTAAAATTTTCATTCTAGACATGACCTAATACAGGGACAGAGTTCATCAGTAAGGTGTCCAGAGTCACAGGCATAGAGAAACTGGAAGAATCTTGGCAAGTACCTGTGAGACTATACTTAGGGTTTGCCATCTTGGCTATGCTTTGTTCTGGACACAGACTCAGACTGAAGACCTGCCCCTGTGTCATCCTCAGAGAGTCCCTGGCACAGACAGCTCCTTCGAGTCTTTCTCCCTCTCTCATCTGGTTACCCCAATCAGGCCCATCTATATGCCCACTATTAGCAGTTCTTCCTATTGTTTCCCACAGTACACTGTTTCACAGCACCCTCGATGTACTGGTTCTGACTCTGGCCATGTTTGCACTGCTCAGGGCTCCACCTAAAATAGCCTGTGTTTTGGTGCAATTTTTAAAAAATATCCTCACCAAGGACATTTTCATTTGCTCTTTGAGAGAGAGAAAGAGAGAGAGAGAAACATCAAATTGGATGCCTCCATATGCATCCAGACTAAGGGGACCAGGTATCCACATTGGGACGCAGGATGAACCGGCAACGGGGTATCTGCCCTGACCGGGAATCGAACCTGCAACATTTTGGTTATAGGATGATGCTCCAACCACTGAGCCGCACTGGCTAGAGCTGGTGCAATTCTTTATATAATTCCAACCAGTGCATAGTATAAAGGACCTTTATTTACTTTTGTTCCAAACTGGGTTTTCTGCAATAGTTATACCAGTTTTTTAAAATCCTGTATTTACATAATATGATTATCACTCTTAAAAATGTGCTATCCAATAGTTTTTAGTACATTAAGAAATGATCATCAGCCCTGGTTGGTGGCTCAGTGGATAAGATGCCGGTCTGCGAACCCGAAGGTTGCAGGTTCGATTCCCCAGCCAGGGCACATAACAAGGTTGCAAACCAGGTCTCCAGTCAGGTCTGTGGCTGGAGGCAGGTGAAAAGCAACCATACATTGATGTCTCTCCCTTTCTGCCTCGCTCCCTTCCCCTCTTTCTAAAAAATAATGAAATAAAATATATTTTTTTAAAAAAGCAATGATCATCACATTCTAATTCCAAAAAATTTTCTATCATATTCAAAGAAAGCCTGTACCCTTGATTATCACTCCCCCTTTTCCCATGCTTGAACCCCAGGCAACCACACAGAACTGCTTTTTATTTATACAGATTTCAATGTCTGGATATTTCACATTAACAGAATCATTCTACATATGGCCCTCTGTGTGCAGTTTCTTTCATTTTGGATAATATTTTCAAAGTTCATTCATGTCACACACACATCAGGGTTTTATTCCTCTCTACGGCTAAGTTATATTTGTGTAAATATATAATCTTTTGTGCATCCACTCACCAGTTGATGGACGTTTTTGGTGCTTCCACTTTTTAAATATTATGAGCAACGTTGCTAGAAACATTTGGGTGCACATTGGGGAAGGTCATCAAGAAGATGTGGGTATCATTTGAACTTCAAGGTAAATTGGGGCCATTGGAGGCTCCCCAGTCCCCTCCTTATACTTGGAATGTGCTCTCTACATGCCTTCCCCAGGCTAGAAGCTGTCCAAGGACACCGCCTTGAGATAGAAATGTGGTGATAAGATGATCTGGACTGGGTATGTGTCCCAAGACAAGCCTCACCTGTAAATTTCCTCAGTTATTAATCCTGTCACCTATCAATATGTACCCGACTGTGTAGTTCTTTAATCTCTCCCTTATCTCCATGTCCTTGGGCCAATTTCAGATTTCAAGAGAGGGCTACCTTGGAGGTTTGTGAAGCAACAGTACATGTTTTAGTGTGGATCATATTTTCAATTCTCTTGGGTACATTGTACCTAATAATGGAGGTGTTGACCTATGGTAACTCTATGTTTAAATTTCTGAGTCACTGCCAACAGTTGAGGACCAACCCTCACCAAGGGACCAGTCCACACAACTAGCTGATAGGTTAGGTTCCTGGTAACTAGCTCCTTAGGATCCTTCCCTTCCCCAGCCTTATCATCCTAAAGACCTGAGCACCTGGAGTCCTGATTCCACCCTCCTCCTGGCTTCATAGCTCATCAGTGTTTAGAAACCTCTGTGGCTCCCTGTGCTGCATCCATGGACTGAACCTTCTATAATCCCACCTGCTTGATTCCATACCAAGTGGAATCCCTCATCCTCATGTTCTGCTGGACTGGACCTCAGCCTATACCTCCAAGGCCCATGCTGTTGGTCATGACCCCTGACATAAACCTGCTCACTCGAAGAAGAATCTAAGCTATTCCTATTAATTGTTGAGGGAAAAAAAAATGACAAAAAAAAAAAAAAAAACAGAAAAAAATACCGTACAAAGCTCTCTCCTTGACGTCTTTCCTGTAAAGGTTGTATTTGGTGGCAATGTAGTTAAGGATGGCTCTAGTTTGCACCAGCTTCATCCCATCAATTTCAACCATCGGCACTTGTTGGAACATCAAATACCCATCTATTGAAAGAAGGAAAGAGAAAGTAATATGAAATGTTTCATAGATCACACTCCTGTAGGATGAAAATATGTTTGCTGAAATGACTACAAATATGAAAGAAAATACAAATTGAATTATTGCCTGGTGTTCAAACTTTGCTATTGATTATGTAGGTGTTCTCATCAGATCAATTTAGATCTTTAGTCTTACCACTTTTTCACTTGTCCAAGTCTTCTGCAGTTTCCAAAAATTTCTCTTCAAACTGGAAAGCAGAAACGGTAAAGGAGTTCTTGTTATTCATACCATAGCAATTTAGAACTTTTCACCTTGAATGACCTGTGTCTGGTGCGTAAGCTGGGGGAGGTAAGGTTTCTGAGTGTGACAGGGCACAGTAGGGAGTGTGATCTCAGCCATTGGTAAACCTGCATTAGAAGCATCACGACCCTGGCTGGTAGCACAGTGGGTAAGGCGCCGGCCTGCGAAGCCAAAGGTTGCAGGTTCGATTCCCCAGCCAGAGCACATAACAAGGTTGCAAACCAGGTCTCCAGTCAGATCTGTGGCTGGAGTCAGGTGAAAGGCAACCAAACATTGATGTCTCCCTCCCTCTCTCCCTCTCTCCCTCTCTGCCTCTCTCCCTTCCCCTCTTTCTAGAAATAATGAAATAAAATCTTTAAAAAAAAATAAAAAATAAAAAAAGAAGCATCACGAGCAGAGCATGGGCTGGATTCACCTCCACCCTGCCTTTGCATCCATCAGCGATTAGCTTGTGAGTTGGGAGGGGAGTGATACTGGAGGGATGGGATTGGGAAGTTCTTCTAGTTATGGAATTTTCCTATCTCAGGATAGCCTTTGTCCCCATGTGAGTGAGACAGGACATTGTGTGTCCCCCAAGCAGGGGGAATCCATGGGTCAAGGACCATCTAAGATGCTGCCAGCCAGGGCCTCTGCTTCCATTCACATCACTCCATTTTATTTTATAGCTTAAAAGGAGTATTTCATGATAAAAGATTTTAAATTTGTAGTTTCTGACTTCTTCAGTGGAACAGTCTATTGTGGACCCACATCATTCCATAGGGGAGACCATATAGATAGTGAGTAACTTGTGCAGAAATGTATTAAACTCCCAGTTCAAGACAAACAGAAGGAATCAATCACAGGTGGCCATCAAGGTAGGATGGGTTTGGTTCATGTGATGTTGCTTATGAGACTGATGGCAGGAGATGGAATTGGAAAGATCAGCTTTTGGACACAAATAACTTAGAAGTCCTGGCCAAATGACGCTGATGAGTCCTTGCCTCACACCCTAGGCAGTGAAGCTGGGGTGCAGTAAGGAAGCCTGAGATGCTCTCGGAAGCACCTTGCACTCCTCATCCTGTGCTAAACTCATCCTGCCCAGAGGCTCCAAACACATCCCTGAAGCAAAAGTCTGGACTATAGCAAAAACTTTGGGTTATTAGTTTATGGAGAGAAAAAAGCCTGGATGGCACTATTTCTCTGTGTGTGTGTGTGTGTGTGTGTGTGTGTGTGCATGCATGTGCACTTTTCTCTCCGTGAAATTAAGAAAGCGCCAGGCTAAAGTCCTATGCAATCATTAAGCAATCCAAAAAGTATAACCCAAGACATAGGTAAACATTTAAGTACAGAGTGATAACACGCTAAAAATTCCTGTCATGAAGTGCCACCAACCTGACACCCTCTTTTACTGCTCTAACTGCAGGGACAAAGTCCCCTGATTTCATCCATGACTCCCTCCCCAGGAAAACCTGGGTTTTACAGAGGTGCTAGGTCTCTCTGATCCTGTCTGAGAAGTGTGATTCTCAATGACACCTCTAGAAGACAGAGCTCAACAAAGTCCTACAGAAACCTACCAATTTTCCACCGAGAATCAAGCATTTTGACACTGTAAATGCTTGGACGTCCTTCTAGCTGCACCCATTCCTCCTTTCAATCACCCATTTACTCGTGGGCATCTTCACTGGAATATAAGCTTCCCGAGGGCAGGGGTCTTGTCTGTCTCGTTTATCCGTGGATCCCTAAGACCTGGCACAGAACCTGGAGCTTAGCCGTGCTCAACAAACTCATTGCTGAGAACATGTATTAAATCTTTAACAGGCAGCTTGTTACTATCGGCTCCTCCCCACATTTGCAGTTATACCTGAATTCTAATTACATTAATTCTAATGTTATATATTTTACCTTTTTATTATGGAAATTTCTAGCATGCAAAAAATGAAAGAAAGAAAAGAGAGAAAGAAAGAAAGAAAAAGAAAAAGAAAAAGTACAAAGATCTTCTTTGTAGTTATCATCCAGCTTCAGGGATTATCACTCAAGCCAATCTTGAGTCATATGTATCCCCACTCACTCTCCCCATCTTGTGAAAAATTGAAACCAATCCCATATAAAAATACCATTTCATACTTAAATACTTTAATGTATGTTTCTATAGCATAAAAACTACTTTAAAAATAGCCACAAGCCCTGGTTGGTGTGGCTCACTGGATTGAGTGCCAGCCTGTGAACTGAAGGAATCACCAGCTCCATTACTAGTCAGGGTACATGTCTGGGTTTGGGGCCAGGTCACCAGTCAGGGGGCCTGTGATATTTCTCTCCCTTTCTTTCTCCTTCCCTTTCTCTCTAAAAATAAATAAATAATATATTAAAAAGTAATAAATAAAATCACAACATTACACTTGAAATCACAACAAAAAAATAACAATAATTTTTAACATCACCTAATATTCAATCTATAATCATTTTCTAATTGTTATATCATAAATATTTTATTGTTTATTGAAAGTCAAATAAAACTAGTGTCCATGAATGATGATTAGTTGCTGTTTCTTTTGCTTCCTCTAAACATTTCTTTTAATTTTTCTATGCCCTTTTGTGGGCAAGAGTTCTAAAATTTTAATTAGTAAAATAGTCCAGTTCTTTCCTAGTGTGCATAATATTTTTACTGAGGACAAAACCATTGACAAGATATCTGGTATGGAAGTCTCTTAGCTTGTGTGAAAAAGTACTTCTATATAGTCAATTTTGGATCCAACTTAAGATGAGAGAACTCAGAACTGACCTCGACTCCAGCTGCAGCTGGAAGCCAACGGATGGGCTCCATTTGGCCTTGTCCATTGAAGTAGTGAAGCTTGGGCTTCCCCGCCATGGTTTCTCTAAACATGGATGAATGAATGAATGAATGAATGAATGAACAAACAAGACCACAGAAGCAAACTGTTTTTTTTTGATGTCCATTCAAACAGAAGAATGAAGTATCTCTCTTCTTCATGGTGAGGTTGGCAGAGCCCCATGAAGATTTTCCTTGACCCATATTCTTATCCAGTAGTGGCCAGCTGTGTGAAATTGCATCAAGTAAGTCCCAGGTTGCCATTTGTTCTCACTCTGAGGATATAAATAGAGCAGCATGGATCTCACACAGGTGAAGGGAACCTGTGAGGGGCCTTGAAGGTAGCAGACTTCATGTCATGACAGGGAGGAGAAGGGAGCAGAGTCACTTCTCACTCTGGCTGTCAGGCTGCACTTGTTCAAGGGCATTAATTGGGACTTAGTCCTGATCTACTACCGAACCCTGAAGTTCTCTGAACAGAAGAGGATGTTCATTGTTTTTTTCTATTGGAATTCTATACATATTTTTCCACTGCGATGAATTTTGTTTTCCATTTAGAAAAAGAAATGTTAGTGCATTACTTTTATAGTATATGGAAAGGAACTAACATGCTTAGTATATACCACATAATGAACATTTTCTCAATTTTATCCTCACTTCATCTTCATAAAAATGAGTCAAGGTAGATCTTGTTGTTATTCTAAGTTTACAGTTAGTGGTTTTGATGTCTACGGAGGTTAAGTGACTAGCCTACAACAGGTGGTACACCTGTTTAAGTGTGTTTTTTAAACACACTTAAAAAAACAAATACTTTTATTGGACACTAAAGTCTTGGGGATTCTCTATATCAGTGTTTTGTGAACTATGGATTGTGACCCTCAGTGCACTGTGAAATCAGCCCAGTGGGTTCTGACTAGCATTTTTCATTTGCAATATAATAATAAACATCAGAGTACCATATGTAGTAAGGCTAAGTATTTTTAAAATAAAATTTAAATTTTAGTTACATTTATGCTGTGTATGAGTGTACGTATGTGATTGGGTTCCTTGGTTTGTGGTAAAATTGAAGAAATACACTTGGGTGAGGGCCAACCAAAGAAGTCTGAGAGCTATCACTATTCTAAGGTTTCACTCCAACAGTGCCATTTGGGGCAAAATAATTTTTTGTTTTAGGAGAGCAGTCATATGCATTGGATGTATTTACTTAGCAGCATCCCTGGCCTATATCCATGAGATGCCAGTAGCCTAGTCCCCTGCCCTAACTCCCACCCCACCCTCCACCCCCAACAATGAAGAGGCAAAATCACCTCTGACTGAGAAACACTGCTCCCTCCCATGCTGGAACAGCAGCACATAGAGGGGAGCCAAAGACAGCTCCTCACACAATGACTGGGCAAGTTCAGCAAGGGTCTCCAGCAGGTTCCATAAGTGATGTGTAGACAAAATCATAGAAGTCATTAAAAAGCAAGAATTCATCCCTGGCTGGTGTGGCTCAGTGGATTGATTACTGACTTGCAAACCAAAAGCTTGCCTGTTCCATTCCCAGTCAGGGTAAATGCCTAGGTTGCAAACCAAGTCCCCAGTTGGGAGTACACTAGAGGCAACCAATCAATGTATCTCTCACACGTCAATGTTTTTCTCCCTTTATTCTTCCCTTCCCCTCTCTAAAAATAAATAAATAAAATCTTAAAACAAAACAGGGATTCAATTGCCTAGACTTAGGGGGGAATAAATTCCATCCCATGTAACCATCAGATATCAGGTCAGAAAATACTTTTAAGCATTTTTTGCAAGGTTTTTAGTTGTTGATTTTTTTAAAGATGTTATTTATTTTTAGAGAGAGGGGAAGGAAGAGAGAAACAAAGGGAGAGGAACATCAGTGTGTGTTTGCCTCTTGCATGCCCCTAACTGGGGACCTGGTCCACAAACCAAGCATGTGCCCTGACTGGAAATAGAACCAGCGACTCCTTGGTTTACAGGCTGGCACTCAGTCCACTAAGCTACATCAGCCAGGGCTTATTATTTTTTTTTTTTAGCAAAAAAAATATGTATATATTTGTCTTCATGTAGTACAGTAGTTATAGTTTTTGACTATGTGAAATTTGAATGTTTACATGTCAGAGAGTTTAAATGTTCCAGAGGTATATATTTATTTATTTTCTTCTTAGAACCGTGTTTCTGGGTCATATATAATGTATTTCCCCTTTATAAGAAGTTTCATTCAAATTCCCTCAACTAACACTCATTGAGCAACTTCCTGTATCAAGCAATAATGGCTGGTAGGGTTTAAGTCTAGTCAGAAAAATGGGCTTGTAGACAGCTGAGATGCTGAGGCTTTCCTGCAGAAGACCTCTGTTTTATTCTTTTTACGTTGGCATTTCTTCCAGGACACTACTGACTCCCATTAGGTTGCGCCCTACTGGGTGACTTCATGTGTCTTCTAAAAACTAATTCAATGTTCGTTCCATAGGTATACGTAGCTCTCCCCTCAAGAGTTCCCAAATTATAGAGCTAGAAAGCATCTGAGAAGTTTGGATGCCGTACAAGAGTGTAATGAATATGCTACACACCAGACAGTGTGGATTGCCAGCTAGTTAGTGATCAGCTCTGAATTAGATTCCAGTTCTCCTGATAGACTAGTTTCCTCCTGTTATTCCTTATTAATGACTCCTCACAACCTGCAGAAGTTAGTTTCTGTGTCCCTCATTAACTTGATAAGCTTTCAGAGAAGTTGTAGTACATAGTACAATACATTGAGCACAGTTCATTGCTCCGTAGACCACTTGCTGAAAATTCAGTACACCCTCCCTGTGGCATGGCATGGTTAAATCTCTCAAGAGCCATACTTCATATTTTTTAATCATTTCCCTCATAGGGCTCACCATTTTGCAATATAGCAGTATAGAGTAATTAAATATAAACTGGGATCATGGTAATGAAGTAACTAATCTGGATTATAAAACCCAACACTGTGCTATTTAAACAAAACTGTGGGAAGCAGACCTTTCCACATAGTAGAAACACAATGACTATGCCAAAAAAAAGTTGAGGAAGTGCTTGGCAAGATAGCTCAGGGGAATATTTAGGCAAACAGAAGGAATTTGCAAATCCTCTGTAAGGCTGGAACCTGCACAGCTCAAGAGACGGACATTAGTTTCTTAAGTTTGCCTGAGAAATAAACCCAGATGCATTTATCTTCCTACCCTAAAAGCTCTGTATTGGTTTAGCCAATAAGTCCATTTAGTTTTTTTCTGTAAAATAATTTTTCATTTTTACCAATAACTTTATCAATTTGGGTATTTTGAGTATGTCGGCTATCTCCTGCTATTGATTTCTGGTGAGTAGAGGCCAGGGTGCTGCTAAACCTCTTCCAGTGCATAAGACAGCCACACAGCAAATAATTATTTGGTCAAAATGTCAATAATACCAAGAAACTTGGCAAATCACTTTTGACATGTCCAATCAGTCACAACACCTTCTTCGTACACTGCACAGATCACTTTTTTGCATTTCAGTTGTCTTTTTACCTTTCTTGGAATAATAAAACTTAATATGCCAAAAATGTTATGTACCTTTTTCCATTTTCTATATTAAAATGGCTATACAAAAATTTACCAATTTTGATTTTTTTAAATTTATTTTATTTTTTAAATTTTTAAAAATTTATTATTTCTAGAGAGAGGGGAAGGGAGAGAGGCAGAGAGGGAGAGAAACATCAATGTATGGTTGCCTTTCACCAGCCTCCAGCCACAGACCTGGCTGGAGACCTGGCTTGCAACCTGGTTAGGTGCCTTGGCTGAGGAATCGAACCAGCTACCTTTGGGTTTGCAGGCCAGCACCTATCCACTGAGCCACCAGCCAGGGTTGATAAGTTTTTAAAATACATGCTGATATGACAGCTACCACAATATGACCTAACAAAATTGTTTCAAATGAAGTTAAAAACAATCATCATACAGAAAAAAAAATAGAACAGAACAAAACTCAACAAACTTTTTGGCCAACCCAATACATTTTGATTCACTAATCATTTTGAGTCTTTGCTTTATAAGAAACTCTTCCCACCCTTTAGTCCTGAAGCATTTAACAAGGAAGAGGAGGAGAAGAAGATTAAGAGGAAGAAGGACCAGTGGGGGATGAGCAGGAGAAGAAGGAGCAGGAAGAGGACAAGGAAAGCTATCATGCTGCTTGGCTCTCCATCACAAAATAACTCAAATGAACAACATGCTAATGTATGTGGAATCAGCTGTGCAGGTGTAATTGATTGATTGGCAGGTATTTCTGATTAGTTTCCCAACAGGAGGTGCCAGTTCAAGAGGTATGCCACCGCTATCATATATTGTCTTCTTATTGTTCAATGTGTGACCCCACAAAATTAAGTCCAATACAATTGTGTGCTGACTACTATATGAACACACTAATGCATCATTCATAGTAGCAAAAGTGACTTTAGTGTAAGCTCACAAACTCTCCCTGACGCTGGAATGGGTATAGTTTCACAGTGCCTGTAATGACACTCGTATTTTCCCCATACCATCAAATTCTTTGCCCTCATTTTCTAAGTTCTTGATTATTATTTTCCTTTAAAGATATGTCCTTGATGAACTAATAGGCAATGCTTGGATTGTCTCCTGAACACACAAAGAAGGAGCCATAAGAACATAAAGGGCCCACATAGCCCTGACAGGTGTGGCTCAGTTGGTTGGGCATCATCCTGCCAAGTGAAAAGTCATGGGTTCCATTCCCACTCAGGGCACATGCCTGGTGGTGGTTCAGTCCCCAGTTGGCAATCGATTGATGTTTCTCTCTCCCTCCCTTCCCCACTCTCTGAAAAGGCACTCGATTGATATTTCCTCTCTCTCCCTTCCGCTCTCTCTACAAATAAATAACTAAAAACTCTTTGTAAAGAGAACCCACATAAAATAACATACTTAAAAATATTTTCCAAGTGAAACAGGCACAAAAAAGTTTATAAAAAGAATTAAGGCCAGTACTCACCTAATTAAAGTTCACACTCTCTGCTCAGCTTCTCAATGTCATAGCCTAGTGTCGGTGTTAGATGTTTTAAGATTGTGACAACCATCTCCCAGTCAAGGGGTGGAGTCCAGTGGAGACAGTCACTCCCACCCCTCTCTAGCCTCCACAGAGTTCAATACTAGGTCAGAAAGCAAAAGACACATCAATAATGTTTCATTTCAAGGTTATCCATAAATGTACAAAAAAGGGACTTCAGGTTTATTTGGCTGCCCAGCAAATCAGTGGGAACCAGGCTTCTTCTGTAGGATTTAATGAAATTTGCTATAAAGTTGGCTATAAAGATAGCAGATGGAAACTCTTGTGGGAAATGTGTTATAGGAAGGGAGTGCCAAAGAAGAGGATGGGATGGAGAAAATGGGGAGACAGCAATCTAAATGTGTAGAAAGTACTGAATGATAAATACTGTTGCAACCCAAATTCTCTAAGCCCAAAGAATCTGGCTGAGTCACCCTAGCCCTGGGTGGGAGAAACTCAGTGCCTTGCCTGGGCCATTTCTAGACCCTTCCTTTAATGACTACACTTTAGCATTTCTCTCTAGTCCCAGGGCCCTTGCATATACTGCTTTTTGTGATTGGAACATTCTTCTCCCCTTCTCTCAGGTATTCTCTATCATGTAAATATGACCTTATATGTTTAATATATGTCCCCTCAACCACCATTAATTGTGAGCTCCTTGAGGGCAAAGCTGCCAAGGGCTCATGACTGACTACAGTGCCTGGAATAAAACATGTAAATGCAGAAAGAAGAGTATAGTGGACCTTAATGTACACATCATCTTCTTAGGCATAAGATCTGAGTTCCCTGAATTCAGCTCTAATTTCAGCAAGCCCCAATAAATCTGTTGCCTCTATAGTAACTGCTGATGTCAGCCCACCTGCTTGCAGCCAGACAAATAAATCTTTTAAAGTCATTGCCAGTTCTCCTGTTGTTTCTCCTCTCACCCTTCTGAAGCTAACACACCTAACACCAATAATTGTCAGTAATGTTTTGAAGCAAATGCCAGACTTTATTTTATTTCATCAATAAATAATTTAACATATCTTTTAAATTTGGGTGAAATTACTTACATTACGAAAAAATTGCAAAAGTGGTGCAGAATTCCCAAAGATCCTTCACCCGGTTTCCTCTAATACGACTCTTATAAAACCATAGTACAATGATCAAAACCAGGAACTAAACATTGATAACAATACTATTACTCAAACTCCAGACTTGACACAGGTTTCAGCAGTTTTTCAACCAGTGTTTTTTTGTTTTGTTTTTTTTTCCCAATCCAGGATCCCAGGCTGATTAGTTGCCATAGTCTTCTTCAGTCTATGACAATTTCTCAGTCTTTGTCTGCCATGATCTTGGTGCTTTGGAAGAGTACTGGTAGAATGTCCATCAGTGTGGCTCCGCCCGGGGGCTTTTGGGAGCTGTGCTCGCTGCTGGACATTCTGCACAGCATGCTGACCTACACGTCCAGCATGGTCCAGCTGGCCCTGCAGGCTCAGAAGTCCAGCTCAGGAGGCGACACGCAGGCCGCAGAGGACCTTTTGCTGCTCAGCAGACCTCTGACCGACCTCATCAGCCTGCTCATTCCCCTGCTTCCCACCGAGGATCCTGAAATTTTTGAAGTTTCGTCCAAGTGCCTGTCTATACTGGTCCAGCTCTACGGAGGAGAGAACCCAGACAGCCTGTCTCTGGAAAACGCAGAGAACTTTGCTGACTCACAGTTGTCCAGGGAGGACCCGAAGGAGCAGAAGCTCCTGCTGAGGATTCTCAAAAGAATGGTCACCTCCAATGAGAATCACCTGGAGGGCCTCAAGCGTGCAGGCGGCCTCCTGCAGGCGCTGGAGTGGCTGGCCTCCCCAGGTGGTTCACCCGCCGACCGCTCCGTGGCTCCCTTGGCCCTGGACATCCTCCAAGCTGCTGGACACGGGGCGGGAAGGCACTGAACACAAGCCCCCCTGCAGCACGGTGGCGCCACTCAGGCCACGTCTGTCAGCCCCCAGCACATGCCACCAGCAGCTGTACCTGGACCCAATAAAGTCGGTTGCAGCCAGAAAACAAACAAAAAGCTGCTATTACCTTTCCCCAAGACCTTTTATTGGATGCTGTAAATGTAAGGGCACGTAGATTGCCAATCAATGCTAAACAGTGTTAGTTATAAGAAAATGGGTATTATTCAAAAATAAGTGATGGAGCACCAAGATCTTCCTCAGGTCAGGATGTGCATTCAAATTAAAAAAAAAAAAAAAACCTCTGCTGTTGGTACAACAGAAGTATTAAGTGAGGTGAGAGAATAGGCCAGGCTTCAAGGGGGCTAAAGTACTTTCTCATGGCCCAATTCCCACCAGGGCCCACTGGCTGTAGCAGGGAGGCATGTATGCACCCAGCTTTCCCAGTTTTCCAGTCAGATCTTACAGGCTTTGCCTGGCCTGTGTGGGGCTCCAAGTCTTGTTACTTTCCCAGGGGGACCCCACCAATCTAATACTGTCATTATACATTTTATTGCTCAAATTGTTTCAGCTTTGGTCTTTGGGAGATACTTCAGGTTGGGTCCTGTGTCCTTTATCACAGGTTTCCTCTTTTTATGGGTATTTCCATATTTGTCTTTTTTGCACCAAAGATGTTCCAGGCTTCTTTCGTATTTCTTCTGCCCCAATCCTGACTGGTCAAGCAGTGCTGGTTGGTCAGTGTGCCCAGGAGGAAGGCAAGAGGCCTCACTATGCCAAGAGTGTAACTGGGCTGGAGCTTTGGGGTGAGAAGGGATGTGTTTCTCAGCCTTGCATTTTAGGAAAACTGTTACTGAACTCAAAGGGTTTATTTGCCTGTGCACATCAAAACCCAATCATACACAGAAAGTTTATTAGTTAAGGAAGTGGTGCCAAGCCCTGAGTGACAGGTGAGCAAATATTTATAACTTATCTCCTGATGGCTTCTAGGATATCAGTTACATAGGGAAAAATTATTCCTCACGGTGACTAAAGGAGTTAGGGTCATGGTCAGTGTTGTGGTCTCTATTGATTGGTTGGTACTAGAGTGGCCACTATATCTGGTCCTGATCAGCTAGCCATGAGGTCACTCTGTCTGGTTTCTCAAGGGTTTGGTTGGTGTAGTCATTCAGGTTTGGTTGGTTTAGTCATTCAGATTTGCTGGGCCTGGAGCTGAAACACAACCAAGGCCTAGATGTTATCTCTAGTTGGACTTAAATTCCACCTCTTTGAACAGTTGACCTGAGGCTTTGTTCCTAAAATGATCTGATACAGATCAGAATCTCTTTACCATGAGGACTTAATGATTCAGGGAATGATCCTGTAAGGGAGAAAGAGGTGGGTAAGTCAGGTACAGGTTGAGTCCAGTTTGAATCAAAAGGAATGAAAGGAGGAAAGGTTATAGTGAAGAAATGAAGTTCCTGTGTGGCTACAAAACCATGTTAGGTGCAAGTAGAGAGCAGACCAGAGGGAAGTGAAGCTGCAGCCAGGGAGGTGGTGAGGGTGGTGGAGGTGAGACTTCATGTCACCTGACCTCAGGCAGTGGATGAGGATGGGATGAGAGACACGTGGCAGCTGGGAGTTCTGTTGCCATTGCTGGTTGCTTGTTTCCCACCCAGTGGGAGGGCAAGGGGACTCGGAGGCCAGGTTTCCTGTTGGCCATGAAGGCTACCCACACTGCAGGAGGGACTGGAGAGGAGAAGGAGGAGCCTGGAGGACAGGCACTGAGCTTGGCTTCTGAGCAGTTGTGTTTGAGGGAACTGAGGAACAAGAAGTTGGAGATGAGCTATGGACTATCAGAGGCAAAAACCCAGGACTTCTGCACCGAGCTGAACTGAAATCATCGGGTTGGGGGAAGAGAGGTTGGGCAGGGCTGTGAGCACGGCTCCAAGCTGGTTTCTCTCAGGTCGGCCCTCTGAGAGAGGCAGCACTGAGGGTTTCCTGGAGGGAGCAAGCAGGAAAGATCCTGTAACACAGGTCTGTCACTCTCAGGACATGTGTCAAGTTCCCGACAACTGGAATGGCAACTCATATCCTCCTTCCCTGGGGCACCATCCCCACCCACTTCTCCTGAAACAGACAGTGGTGAATCCCTTACTGGGAAGAGTAAAAGTGCCATGAAATTAGTCATTGAGCTCCAGGGGCAGGTGTCGAGAAGAGCTCTCCGCCTAGATCTTTCTCTTGGGCCGGTGGTCTATGTACATCTGCCTCTGGACTCATACACTTGGTTGAACCTCAGGCAACTGAAACTAACCAAACAGAAATCTGGCTTTGAAGCTGAGGTTGGCACTGCTGACCCACACTGTTACACAGGCTGGAAGCCTGCCATCACCTCTGACTCTGCTCTGTCCCTACCAATCACCCACATTCTCCCCACTCTTACACCCATTCAGCTGCCCTTTCTGCACCCCCGCCTCCATCTTCCAGGGTTGGCTGCCACCCTCTCTCCCCCAATTTTTGTGCAATCCTGCACACCAGGCTCTCTGTGTCTAGACTTGGGCCCTGGGGTCTTTTATTCCATCTTCCATGCAGCAGCCAAAGTGGTTTTGCTTGTCTTTCTTTGACATGTAATTGACCTTCAACAGTATATTAGTTTCAGGCACACAACCTGATTCACTATATGTATTGGGAAATGATCACCCCAACATGTCTGGTTAACATCTGTCATCACACATGGTTACAGTGTTTGTTTTGTTTGTTTGTTGTTGTGATGAGAATTTTTAAGATCTATTTCCTTGGCAATTTTTAAATAGATAGTATTGTTAGTTCTAGTCACCATGATGTATATATTACATCCCCTGGACTTATCTATGTTATAACTAGAAGTGTGTTCCTTTTGATTCCCTTCACCCATGTCGCTCACCTCTACCTCTGGCAACCACTAATCTGTTCTTTTGTTTTAATTTTAGATTCTACATATAAGTGAGATCTACAGTATTTGTCTTTCTCTGCCTCACTTATTTCACTTAACACAATGCCCTCAAAAGGATCTTTCTAAAAAGGGGATGGATGTAATACAACAACAATAAAATTAAAAAAATAAATAAATAAATTTCATTAATTATTTAAAAAAAAAAAAAAAAAGGATCTTTCTAAGAAGCATACTTAATTCTGTTCCTCTCTGGTCTGAAACTCTTCAGTGAACCATTTTTGCTTTTAGGGGGTAGCTCAGACTCTGGCACAGAGATTACAAAGCCTCCATAAACCCCTACTCCTGTCCAGCCTTGTTTTGGCCAATGTTCCTCCCTAAACCCAGTGCTCTCCCCTTCAGAACTTCTTCCCCACCTCTTTGCCCTCCTGCCTTCTCAGAGGGTGTTTGTTCATAGAATTCTTTCCTTGCATCTGCCTTCTGCCTCCCCATTCCCCTGACATCCTCCTCCTCCCCTTTTAGGACTGCTTGCTAGAAGCCTTCCCTGTCACCATCACACAGACCAGGGTGGGTAAGAGCTTGGGATGGTGTCAGTGTGGTGGCTGGCAAGCTGAGCCCTGGGAACCAGACTGCCTGGGTTCAGTCATGGCTCTGGCACCTGATACTGTGTGGCTTGAGATGAATTATTCCCTCTCTGTGCTTTCTCTCAGGTCATATAATATTACCTCATAAGTCTGTTGTGAGGGTTAAATATAAAGTGCTTACATCAGGGCCTGACAGTAAAAAATAAAGCTCTATATGTATGTCTTAATCATTGTATTTCACAGTACTTCCTAAATGTCACCCTGTAACTCTATTAGGGTGTAGGTTGTATGTGGGAAATATGGACATACATTTTAATGATTAACAACAATTATCTTTGTATTTTGGAATTAGGTGTGGTGCATGCATTTTGTCTTTTTCACAAGTTTTGTGCATTAAGCCTTACTATGTTTAAAATTTAGAAAATGCAACGTAATATTTTAGACAGGCAGTTACAAAAAGAATCAGAATTCTCAATTATATTTACACTATGGTTACAAATGTATGAGGATTTATAGGCACCTGGGGAAAAGTAGAAAGGAACAAGAAAAATAATGTGCATTGGAGTTCTGAGACTGCGTGTTAATGTGTTTTCCTTTAACATGTACTGGGATTTTAGTATAATATCATTTCCTAATAAGTTCATTAAAATCCGGAGCACAGAACTGAAGCAAAAAGGAACTTCCTCTACAAATCAGAACGGGGGAGGGAGGCGTGGAAGGAAGGAAGTGATCAGGATTCACTTTAAGTTAGCACTTTAAGTTAGGTTTGCACAGCCTAACAGTGCCCAGTGCTATGCAACATGGCATGGCTTTGCATTATTCCACACTGGGTCAGGCACCAAATTCTCAGCAGAGCCTGGCCTGGCCCAACCTCGCAGAGGTTTCAATTTGCTTCACCTTACTGGGTATTAGTCCAGTATCTCCTGGTACAGCCTCAGTTACAGTATCTGTACATGAAGAATACGGGCTTTTCAGTTTAGGCTCAAAACCCAGCTCAACCAATTACCAAATATGCAAACTTGGGAAGTTGCTTAACATCTCTGAGCCTAATTCTTCCTCTGTAAAATGGAGAGAGTAATGCCTACCCCACTAGGTTATTGTGAGGTTGAAATAGACATGTGTAAAATAATGGACATATAATTACTCAAATTGGTCATCATCATCATCATCATCGTCGTCATCATTTGTGTACAGTTTTGTATGGACAGCAAGGACCTGTATGGGGAAGCTGGGCCATCCTTTGGGCTGAAGTGCAGTGGATGGGAGTAGGTGATGGGTGAGGAGTATTTGAAATGCTAGGACAGACACCCCAGGTGGAATTTCATAAAAGGAGGGTCTGGCCAAGACAAACATTCAGTTACTAGAAGTGCAAGCCAAAGCAATTTCTGAGCCAAAGGGAAAAGAAATAAGCACAAAACTAGAGATCATTTGGGTTGACCTGTAGACAGGGCAGTCAGTAAAGCTAGAGTTACAAGTGCAGCCACGGGTGCGGGTTGTAAAGGGACAGGCTCCTGCCAGAGCCACAGGCACCGGTTTTCATTAGAAGGTGATTCCTTTGGGAAACACGTTACATCTGTCCATTTTATTCCTGACAAAGGACTCAGCACCACATAATACCTAGACATGGACAAAAGGTGTCATGAAAACAGATAAAGCAACTGTGAACCTACAAAACAATCTAGGGAGCTCCAGTCTGTTTAAAGTGGAAACCCGCCAGTGTCCCTGACTCCTCCTTACGACAAAGGTGAACACAATCGATAGTTTCTTGGAAGAATCTAAGAACTTGCTGGTTGACTGGCAGTCCTGAGCTTCCCCTGTCTTCCTCACTCCCACCCAATTACCCACTATGTTTGCTGATTTTCTTCAATATTTTTGAGTTTATCTCCTTGTCCCTGTCTTTACCTCCTTCTGCCTTAGTGCTGGCCCTGTCATTACTCAGCTGGGTCCTCACAGGAGTTCCGAACCAGCTTCCCTGCCCACTGTTTCTGTCTACAAATAAATGGTGCTTCCAGTTTTAAGCAAGAGAAAATTCTAAAAAAATTGTCTCAGCAATAAGGAATACACTACCTCAGCAAGAAGTCTAGAAGATTCTCTAGAGATGATTTGAGTAACTTGGCAACACAAGGACTCTGTGTTAGGTATTTCATTAGGGTCATGCCTTGGGGCATGCAATGACTGTCATAGTCTTTGTCTCCTCAGCTCCTCAGTGGACTCTTCTTTTGGTTCCTTAGTCAAGGTGGCATGCTGATGCATGAACACTGGACCATGATTATCTTCGATTAATCAAAACTCACTGATGGAACTGAGAAAGGGGCCATTTCCCTGAACCCCCTAAACTGTTAGCATGCTGTAGGATGGGCAACCAAATCCCTCACCTTCCTCACCAAGCCCATTCTGCACAAATTCACCCCTATACTGCACACCTGACCTACTGACACTCCATATTAGGGCTCTTCAGAGGCTCCACATGATTCAAGCCTCCTAGTTCACATTGGAACAGCATGAATACCATACTTCAAAATACTTTTACACAGAATCAATCAATCTGTCTCATGCCTGCACTCTCACTCCTTTATTTTCATGCTAATACTGACAGGCCAAGACTCACCTGGAATAGTTTCCTCTTCCACCCAAAACAGAGCTAACTACTCCTCGTTGAAGTCCCGTTCCAACTATATTTACTCAATGCAGAAACCATCTCAGTGGTTGTGTAGGGCTGAGTTCCATCCTGATTGTGTGTGCATCTGGTTAGTCCCTACCCTTCCTAAACCTATTGTTAAATGTGGTTTACATCACCCTACTCTTATAACTCTCTTGCAGTCTGAGTAGTTACCTCTTAATGTAAGGGGTCTTCCCTTTACTAAATATAAGCTTGTTGAGCTAATGTGAATTAGCTTATTAATCTGTGTATTCCCCATGTTTTACATGATGTTGGCTGGCATAAAGTGAGATTTCAATAACTTACAATGTTATTATTAATATAATAGGTGCATGCAAGATGATAAGGAAAGGAAGGATCTGAAGATGATGCCGATGAGTGGAATAATTTTGATAGGAAGAAAGTTGGGCAGGTGAGCCATTTGGGTGGGAACGAAAGTTTTATGGGGTAAAGATTTGGTCTTATGGAATTTTCAGCAATGACAGAACTATCCTGAAAGATTGTTACCAACCCCAAATGGGGTCTGGCCACTTGGTAGGTGTCAGCCAACAGGACACTCTAGCCCTGGCTGGTGTGGCTCAGTGAATTGAGTGCTGCCCTGTGAGTCAAAGGGTTGCTGGTTTGATTCCCAGTAAGGGCACATGCCTGGGTTGCAGGCCAGGTCCCCAGTTGGGGGTGTGTGAGAGGTAACCACATACTCATGTTTCTCTCCCTCTCTTTCTCCTTCCCCTCTAAATAAATAAATAAATATTTTTTGAAAAGGAAAAAGGAACATTCCAAGTTTATTTTTTTAGTAGAAAATTTATTGCAAGCCAACGATCAAGAAGTACACTGGGGATCATTCCCTGAGCAGTACCTCCCCAAGAACAAAAGACCACATGGTATTATAGGGCTAGTTGCTTACATCATAGCATGTTGAGGTATGTTGGGGGTGACCATGCACAGTAAAAAGGCATGGTTAAACATATATCATATGTATAGAAAATGACAAATAAACCCCACTTTGCAGGAGCTTTTGGTATTGTTGTGAGCATATAATGAGAAAAGTTCATGCTAAGGCCATCAAGGTGCCCTCTGGTCAGCCTTGACTGGTTTGAGGTGGTTTTTATAATCTTTCCACTCTGGTCCTAAAGGAAAATGCCTCAGGCAAGTTTTGTTAGTAATAAGTCAATCAACCAAACTTAGCAAATATTTAGGCTTAGCAAATATTTAGTCTTTTAAAAATACATAGTCTTTTAAAAAATTCTTAACCCTTCTGTCCAGCTAGGTAAACTACCAGATGAGATGGTGGTGTCTGTCTCTGAGTCCAGGAGAAGCTGTAATGATGGTACAGCTGTAGGTGTAGAGGGGATAATACAAAGCATTAGAAGAAAATCTGTTAGTTCTGGCTGATGTGGCTCAGTTGGTTGAGCATAATCCTGCAAAGCCAAATGTTTTGGGTTCAATTCCCCATCAGGGCACATGCCTGGACTGCAGGTTCAGTCCTCAATTGGGACTAGCCCATTGTTTTTTAAACATTGAAGCCAACACTGAAAATGGGGTGATTTCACATAAACATCCACATACCTACCTTCTTTCATTAAAACAAAAACAAAAACAAAACTGGGCAATTGGCACACTCAGTTTACGTGAACAGTGGGCTAGAGCTAAGCAGTGGCCACCATCTGGTAAGGGCCAGAGCCCTGTCCTCTGCCTGTCACTCACACAAACTTCCTGAGCACAGGCACTTCCACCCCAGGCCTATGGCACTCATTGGCCCACAGGCACCCTATAGCTATTTGAGTTTGCAACCCTGGATCTATCAGGGAGTTAGAGTCCTTTTACGAGTATTGTTATTTGATTTCTCCTGTTTTACTTTATTAGCAGGGTAATCAATCTTTTTTTTTTTTTTTTTTTTTCCAGTCTCATCTTATTACTTAGGGTTTTTTAAGCCTCCGCTTATTCATCCACATATATTTATTTAGTCTCATTAAACTTTGTTTTACGGTCTCAAAATTCTGTGACTGATTTTGGTCAAGTTGTTTCCATTAAAATGTATTGATTTTAGCTCTTGCATCTCGAGCACCAACATGTCATTCAGAATGAGGAAGACCCAGAAACTTTGGGGCCATGAGAGCCACGGTCACATGGACAAACACAGGAAGCACCGGGAGACCGAGGTAATGCTGGTGGCTGGCATCATCACAGGACCAACTTCGACAAATATCATCCAGCTACTTTGGGAAAGTTGGTATGAGGCATTACCACTTAAAGAGGAACCAGGCAGGCCCTGGCTGGTGGCACAGTGGATAAGGCACCGGCCTGCAAACCCAAAGGTCTCTGGTTTGATTCCCGGCCAGGGCACATAACCAGGTTGCAAGCCAGGTCTCCAGCCAGGTACATAGCTGGAGGCAGGTGAAAGCCAACCATACATTGATGTCTCTGTCCCTCTTTGCCTCTCTCCCTTCCCCTCTCTCTAAAAATAATTAATAAAATTAAAAAAATAATAATAAAAGGAACTGGAGCTTCTGCCCCATTGTCAACCTTGACAAACTGTGAACCTTGGTCAGTGAGCAGACACTAGTAAATGCTGCCAAAAACAAGAGCCACCCCCATGATTGTTGTGGTGTGATTGGGCTACTACAAAGTTCTGAGGAAAGGAAAGCTCCCACAGCAGCCTGTCATTGTGAAGGCCTGTGTGCTGGTAGCTTGAGGCCACGTGGAAGGAAGTTCATTAAATTCTCACAAGTGCTTTAGTCTTTTGGTCTGAGAGTACGTTCTTTGGCACCTCTGCCTGTGTGTGTGTCAGAAACCTGCCTCACAGGTCCAAGGACTTAAGGATAGAAGGACCAGGGCTCCTCTGCCAAGGCCCTGGAGAAAGTGTGCAAGAGGCAGCATCAGCACTTAGAGGCCTTGGTCTGTTGCCTGACTTGAACTTTTCATTTATAAAGTGAAAATGGTAGCTGTGGGTGGTGGTGTGTGTGTACAGATAATGTCAAATAGTTGAAAAAAATAAATAAATAAAATGCACTGATTTTTAAAACTAATAACTTAAAAACTGCTCCCCCCCAAAAGCTAATGGCCCACAAAATTCTTTCCTTCTGAAGGATTTATAGTGCACTGTAATCATTAACCAGTCTTTACTGTTAAACTTGTAACTAGCTGATTGAGACAAAAAGCTCTAAGACTATTCTTCCACCACTGATTCAGACTGGGGTGGCAGGTGTTGGGGATCATATTCATTTAGCATTCTGAGCTTCCTGGGCAGACTTGGTGACTTTCCCAGCTTCAGCTGCCTTCCTGTCCTCTGCTTTGATGACACCCACAGCAACTGTCTCATGTCACAAACAGCAAAGTGACCCAGAGGAGGTTCAGAGAAGCTCTCAACACACATGGGCTTACCAGGAACCATATCAATAATGGCAGCATCACCAGATTTTAAAGACTTTGGGCCATCTTCCAGCTTTTTCCCAAAATAACCATCAACTGTCTCCTTCAGCTCAGCAAATCTATAAGCAACATGAGCTGTGTGACAGTCCAGAACAGGTGCATGTCCAGCACTGATTTGGCCTGGATGGTTCAGGATAATCACCTGAGCTGTGAAGCCAGCTGCTTCCATTTTTGCTGTCACCAGCCAAATTGCCACAATGAACATCTTTGACAGACATATTCTTGACATTGAAGTCCATGTTGTCCCCAGAAAGAGCTTCACTCAAAGCTTTATGATGCACTTCAACAGACTGGAACAAAGGTAACCACCATGCCAGGTTTGAGGACACCAGTCTCCACTCTGCCCACAGGGACAGTACCAATGTCACCAATTTTGTAGACATCCTGGAGGGGCAGACACACGGGCTTCTCAGTTGGACGAGTTGGTGGCAGGATGCAATCCAGAACTTTAAGCAGCATGGTTCCACTGGCATTGACATCTTTATGGGTGACTTTCCGTGCCTTGAACCAAGGCATGTTAGCACTTGTCACCGTTCCAACCAGAAATGGGCACAAATGCTACCGTGTCAGGGTTGTAGTCAATTTTCTTTTTTTTTCTCTCTTTTTTTTTTTTTTTTGTAGTCAATTTTCTTAATGTAGGTGATGACTTCTTTAACAATTTCCTAATTTCTCTACTGGCTACTGTAGGGCAGCTCAGTGGAATCCACTTTATTAACACCAACAATCAGCTATTTCACACTTGTAAGCCAGAAGGGCATGCTCATGGGTCTACCCATTCTTGGAGATCCCTGCTGCAATTCACCAACACCAGCAGCAACAATCAGGACAGCCCAGTCAGCTTGAGATGTGCCTGTAATCATGTTTCTGATAAAGTTTCTGTGCCCTGGGGCATCGATGATAGTCACATAATACTTGTTGCTCTTGAATTTCCACAGGGAGATATCCATGGCGATATGACACTCCTGTTCAGCTTTTAGTTTATCTAGACATCCTTAACGGAGCCCTTGCCCATCTCAGCAGCCTCCTTCTCAAAATTTCCAATGGTTCTTTTGTCGATCCCATCACATGTATAGATCAGATGGCCCATAGTGGTAGACTTGCCAGAATCTACGTGTCCAATGACCACAGTGTTGATGTGAGTCATTTTCTTCCCTATTTTGGATTGATTTAAGGGTAGTTTTCATAACACCTGTGTTCTGGTGGCAAACTCGTTGTGAAAAAGCCACATTTTTTTTATTTTTAAAGTGAATCAGAGTCCTCTAGTATTAACACTGATTTGAAAATCCCCTCTAGAAGACATCTACCTCACTATTCAAATATGCATACAACTTCTATGATAAGCCTAGTGAAAAAGAAAGATTAAAAAAATACAGGGTACATGCGATAAAGTGGCAAAATTTCAGTAAAATAAACAACATACCACAAAAGTGTTATATTTTGAAATAAATTTATTCTTATATGTAAATACATAAACATAGTCATTATTTTTTAAATTGTTCAACAAGTCTCCATTTGCTGCAATAATAGACTCAGTTCAACTTTGGAATCTCGAGCATGCTTTCATTAACTTTTCTTTATCCATGGACATCATCATGATTTCAATCTTCATTTTAACAGCCTCTTTATTGGAATGAGGTTGTTTATTAACTTCTCTCTCACAAATGCTCCATACGTAATAGTCTAAAGGATTTGCACCTGGTGAACTAGGCGGCCAGATTTCCTTTTATCAGAATTCAGCAACACTGACAGTGAGAAATTCTTGCACCTTTTTGGCATTATGTGCTGGTGCACCATCTTGTTAGAAGATAAAATGAGGTGCATTTGCGACTTACTTCATCCACAGTACAACTGCTTCTCTCAAAATGTCAAGGTAAACATCAGCAGTCACCTTCAAGTCTTGTGGAAACAAATATGGGGTCATGATATCTCCTTCATTGCTGACAACACCTAACACCATCACTGTAGCAGGAAATTTCATTTTCATGACAATTAGGACTTCATTAAGATTCTCACAGAGCCACCTGTTGTGTTTTCTGTTGACTATTTAGTCCTGCTGAGAATTCTTTGCATTGGAGAAGAAAATCAGAGGGTTTTTCCCTTTGGGATTATTCAATTTTGTTAGCAGTTTCATTGCTTTTTCAAAGTGCCTTTCCTTTGTCTGCTGTGTCATAAACTGGCCTCTTCTAAGAACATGCGATCTGTATCTGATATCTTCAGCAATAATCTTGTGAACCACTGCATCTGAATCTGCAGTTCTCTTGCTATGGAGCACGTTGACTTTCCTGGATCTTCATTGATGATCTCCTGGATACTGTGTACAATATCTGAACTTATGTGATTCTTGCGTACCTTATGTGTTTTCCTTTTTGCATGGCAACATCAGGATCAGCATCATACACCTTCTTCAGATTGTAAATTGTTATGTAAAGGGATGTTATTGAGGTCTACAATTTCCTTTGTTTGCCCTTCACGCAGTCCAAAACTTAAAGGTGCTCTAACATTGTATTCCTTTGACATGCCAGTTGCTCTCAGAATTTAATACTTTATATCTGAAACAATGATATTAAATCATAACCTTAGAAACACAGTTTTTCAAAATTAATAAGAAGCATGTGAAATAAGGAGAGGCAACATTATTGCCAATTTATCACGCTCACCCTGTATATCATTTTCAGTTTCCTACCCCATCCTTTGGAAAAAAATACTACAGACAAATTCCTTGTCCTATTGTTTGAATAGGATGTGCGTTATTGCCTCTGCTGGCCTCTGGTGTGTCCACTGTCACAGTTAAAAGGAGCTAAGTGGGGAAAAGTGCATGCTCTGTGCGGAATGCATGGAATTTACAGTACCTCAAACATGTTTTAGTTAAAAATGAGACTTAAACCACCAAAATGAAAACTCATTGCTTGGTGATGGTTAAACACTACTTCCTTTTAAATGAAATGTCACTATAGTTGCAAAAATAACCACCATGTAATTACCACATTTTTCTTAGAAGCAACTTGAATGAAGGATCTCATTTTAAATTTGCAACTCAGGAACTGCCTAAATTGAGCTGAATTCATGGCTGAACAGTAACAGATGCTATGGAAAAGGATGGTCCTGGTTTGTATCATTAGTGCTGTTCACATCCAGTTCTGCAGTTGATGCTGGACAGAATTTGAACCCAAGGACAACCAGGCCCTGCCTGCCAGGGCCGCCCAAGGATCCAGTTACCAAGAGATAATCAAGACAGGTGGCAAGCCAGGTCTCCAGCCAGGCCCGTAGCTGGAGGCAGGTGAAAGGCAACCATACATTGATGTTTCTCTCCCTTTCTTCTCCTTCTCTGCCCTTCTCTCTGAAAATACTGAATAAAATCTTAAAAAAAGAAAAAGAGAGATAATCAAGGGCAGCCAGGGAGTTTGGGCAACCAGATGTGTTCTGTGCCAGGCACTATCTATATGGCTTTGAAAAATTCAGCACCCTCATTTTACAGATAAGGAGACAGAGGCTCCAAAGGATAAAATTTGCCTCCTCACCCAGCTGGCAAGATCCCAAGTCTTTCTGATGTCAAAGTCCATGGGACTTGGAGAGAGAGTAAATTGAGGCCACCACCACTGGGAGAAAATGAGGTCTCAAACATGAAGCAGGAAGAGACTGGGGGGAGTGGACAGGGCGGCCCAGGACTTTGATCCTGAGTAGCGTTGCCAGATAATACAGGATATATGCAACATTTGGGACACATTTATACTAAAAAAGTATTAATTGCTTACCTGATATGCAAAAATATTTGGATGTCTTTTTCCCCTAAATCTAGCAACACTACTCCTGAGTGCCTTTTGTTCTGGGTTGTTAGAGTTGGAGGCAGGCCCTGACGTTGCCCTTAAAGTATGTATGTTTGATGAGGTCTATCGTGTAGACAGCCAGTAGGAGGTAAAAGGACATAGGAAAATTTCCATACCTGGGGAAAATGGCTTTCTACGTGGTGAGCCAAGATGAGTAATAATACTAAGCTATGTTGAAAACTTCAAACAGGCACACAAATCACAGGGGAATCTTGTTAAAATGCTGATCTGATTCAGTACTTCTGGGCCAGGGCCTGAGACTCTGCATTGCTAACACACTCCCAGGCACTGTTGGTCTGGGGCCATATTGAGAGAGAACAGGGCTGTCCCTCCCTGTGGGTGGATGTGCCTCTGGGGGTGTCATGGGATTCAACTAACTCCAGCACTTCTTCCAGTCTTGTGACTCTACTGTCCTGTTTCATACTGGACAGAAAGCTATTCTGTGTGATGCCTTCTAGGAATAACAAATGCAACTAAGTTAGAGTTTTAAATTTGACCACGAAGTGGTGAACGGAAAAAAGCATTAAATTAACTAGGTTATTGGATTCTTTTGTACAGAGACAAGTGAGGGGACATTTAGACTCCTGGGAAATAGCAGCTACTTCTAGGGATACATTACAGCCAGTGACTGGGTAATCTTGTTTAGAGTAGAATTTGAGAGTTCTGCATAATCCCCAACACCGCCCAGGCCTGACTGCACCAGTTTCCTTGTTATGTACACACAGTCTGCTAACAGTGAAGCTTCATCCCACTCCTTGACCCTTCTCTGCTATTGAGATGAACAGCAGGGCCAGGCTTAAAGATGATTAAAAAGGTAAATTTTAGGTTATGCTTTTTTTTTTTTTTTTTTCACTACAGAACACACACACCACATACACGAGGTCTGTCCCGGAAGTATCAAGCCAACATCATATAATTAAAACCCTTTGTGCAGCCGATACTTTTGGGACAGACCTCATATGTACAAACCAGAGATATCTATTCTTTTACAAGAAGAAAATAACTTCCAGGAGGAGCAGAATGCTCCTGATGGCTGGCCAACACACCTTCAACCCTGGAGAAAAACCTCTAAGAGCTCTTAAAGCTGTGAGGAACCCAGAATCCAAACTAGGAAAGTAGGGTGATGTTGAGAGCTAGCTTGACTCTTGCAATTATACTCTGGGTTCATCAGCGGCAGCCCGTAGGGCAATTTTCTGACCTTTTGCAAACTGACAGAGAGAAGAAATGGTACTATTTGTAAACTCACAGTCAAACCAAGAGATAGCCCAAGCAGGCCCAAAGGCTGAGATGATTAATATCTTGTCCGCCTAGGACATGCAGATTAGGAAATTCTGCACCAGGGGACCCAAGATATTCATGTGTAAGTGCTGGAAAAGTCTGCAGTTTCATAGTCGTCAAGAAAAGAAATACTCACTTGCTAGCGTGCTAAACTCTTGACATGGGCTCCAGGATCTGCATCCCAGTGTCTCTGGGAAGAGAGGGCCCCAGACCTCAAGGCCCCACCCCTCAGTTTCTATGGATACAGTGAGCTGGCCGCCTTCACTGAGTTCAAGAGCCCCTGGTGTGATGTGTCAGTGGGAGTGGGCCCTGGAAGGTTGCTGAGGGCTGTTGCGGTCCCTGAGCCTAACTTCCTTGTGCACCTGAAGTTATGTGGTGGACCCAAAGAGAAACCCACAGGGAACAACAAACAGGTAAACCTTACAGGAAGGACACCAAGTGTACTTACCTGATTGTGGGACAGTACAGCTGGCTGGCTGTGCCTCTGTCGTGTGCCTCCGGGCTGTGTTAGGGAGAGTGTGCCAGCCTGGGGCCAGGCCTGGGGCTTGTTTAGGCAGCCCCACAAGGAGTGAGAACCCAAGAAGGGGTTGTTTTTATTTTATTTATTTTATTGCATTTTATTTATTTGTTTGTTTTTGCATTTAAAAATAATTTTATTGTTGTTGTATTACATCCATCCCCTTTTTGCTCCCCTCTGTCTTATTTTTTAAAAGGATTTTATTTAATACTTTTTAGAGAGAGAGGAAGGGAGAGAGAGAGGGAGAGACATCAATGTATGGTTGCCTTTCACCTGCCTCCAGCTAGCTTACAACCTGGTTATGTGCCCTGACTGGGAATCGAACCAGCAACCTTTGGGTTCAAAGGCCAGAGTCTTATCCACTGACTACCAGCCAGGACTAGGGGTTGTTTTAAAAAACCATCTGAGGGTGGGGGATGATTGTATTTTTCACTATTTAAGCTTTCTAAACTATTTGAATTACTTACCAAGAAATTGGGTTACAATTTTGAATCATTAAAAAATAATGTATCTTTCTTTTTCCACTCAGTTTCTGTAAGATTAGACTCTCGGCTCTGATGGAAGTCAGAGGAAAAAGTCACCCCACACTGAAGTGACTCAGTAGGGAGTAGGGAGTAGGGGTGTCAGGGTGGGACTGAGATGGGGTGATTAGCTGAACGGAAGTCGCAGGCTGAGATTTGAGCATGCTGGGAGCAGGACCTCAGCGGGGCTGAGGTGGGGATGCTGAATGTCTCAGCTTGTCATAACTCCGTTGAGCAGTCAGTCTATCATCTGAATGAAGAGAGCAGTGTGTGGTGTAGGAAGGTCATGTCCTGTAGTAGCCCTGATGACTGGTAAGACATTAGGTCATTTCATAAGGAAGGATGGGTATATGGATACACTTTCAAAAACTGATCAAGCTTGAGCTGGATGTTCAACAGCAGTTTGAAGCTAGTAGAATCGTGTACCCCAAGCTGTTGGCAAGAGCCCTGTTTCAGCCCAGCGACTATCCACCAGGAGCCATATCTGTGCCTGTAACATCACCCTGAGTAGTCCCCCACTCCTGAAGTCAGCTCCTCCATCCTCCACCAGAGCCCTGATGTGCGGTTGAGCTTCCACAACTTAGGAAGATAAGTCATCCCTAAAGAAAATATATGAAAGAAAGAAAGAGAAAGAAAGAGGAAGGAAGAAAGGAAGGAAAGAGGAAGGAAAGGAAAAGAAAATGTATCAAATCAAGGGCATCTTTGGGTCAATTTGTATAAATACTCATTGGTTCTATCTTACTCTCAGTGTTACTTGGAATTATTTCACCAAAACAAATCCAGCCTTGGTGACTATGCTAGATAGAATAGTTTTTCTAGTTGCTAATCTTTTTTTTTTTTTTTTTAAGCCAGGGTCTCAAAATGATGTTCACAGGACATTCTCTGTCCCCCACACTTTCCCTGAGGATTTATCAGCATCATCTATCCTCTTCCTGACAATATGTCACTTGCCACTTTTTTCTGTCCCAAGTATTCAGCATCAGGGTGGGTGTTGGAAAGATTCTGCCCCGCCCCAAAGCTCTGCTCACTCTTTCTCCAGTGGCTCCGAGGAAAGATCTTGCCCCCAAAAGCTCTGCTCTCCCTTTCCCCAATGGTTCTGATCTAGATACAGATGGCAAGGACAGTGTCCCATATAGGCCACAGGCTGAAATATATCAGCCTCTTATTTATTTATACATTGATTCAAGTAAGTTGCAACCATCATCCACAACTGACAAGCTTAAAATCTTTCACATATCAAAGTGGTTTTATATTGCATTTAATTGTCATTTGCTGTTGAGGACTTTATGGCTTATTCTTGTCAGATATTCTACATCTAGAATCTACAGTGAGCTTCAGCATGTGCCATTGCTGCAATAGGACCTTGACTTGTTTCCATTGTTAAGACCTTCTGCCATTAGAACTGTAGAATGTGCCTGACCATTTCAACGTAGTGGCTATCCGGGGGTGGTTTCCTCTGACTCCCAGGTTGCAGGAACTTCTTAATTGTAGGGATGTTGCTGATTCTTGTTTTAAATGCCTGGAATGAGAAACAGCAAAATCAGGTCCTCAAGAGCAGTCACAACTTTTGAGAAAAATCAAAATTTGGTCATGAGAGGAGGGTGCCTAGACCAGCTGCATACAGAGCCCTGTGAGTTGAATCTGAGTTAACGCTCGTGTTTGCTGATGTTCCTAGAAAGGGTAATACGATGGCTGGTGTATAGAGCATGAGTTAAATGACCCTAATAAAACATCACAATTAAGCAGTTAAAAATAACTAGGCATGTTAAAAATACAAAAAAAAAAAAGTAAATCTTTAATCCATCAATTCCCTTCCTAGGAATTTTTTTATAGGGGAATAAGTAAGAATATTATCAAAGGACTAAGTATAAGAATGTTAGCACAGTGGAAAGTTAGAAATAATCTGTGCTTCCAAGAAAACACTATAAACCAGCAACTTAAAATGATATTATATATAAAAGAAAAAAGGAAGGCCCTTGTATTGCCAGGAGAAAGTATCTAGAATACATTGTTTAGGGGAAAACAAAGCTCAGGGCGTTGTTTAAGAAAAGGGGGGATAAATATGTACTCAGTTTTGCTCGCATCTGCATAAAAGGAACATTGGAAGCGTACACAGGAAAGCAACTAACGTGAGTATGAGAGCAGGAAGGTGGGAGGGCAGTGATGGGGTGAGATTTCTTCATTGATGCCCTTTACACATAGTTCTGATTTTTCAAAATGATGTGACCCCATTGCCTGATGAAAATAAAACTATACTGCAGAAGAATACTTGTTGACATGTAAATATACTTATGATCATTGAAACCATATTGAAAGCAGGCCAAAAAATATTTTGTATCCTATTTGGAGAGAAAAATGTCAAATAATAGTCAGGATATAGAACCATTTAGATGATTCGATTTTTTTCTTTTGGTTTATACAATTGTCTAATGTAGCTACATAAATTTGCATGCCTTGTGTAGTAAGAAAAAAATGCTATTTTAGAAAACCTATGGTCACTCGTTTGATAAAATGTTTCTAAGGAACTGGAACAGAATCCAGGTAAGGTCTGGCAGGATTCAGAGAGAGAGGTCTGAGGACGGGGCAATGCAGCAGAAGGCAAGTGGTGTCCCCCACGCAGAGGGTCCAGCACTCCAGGACTTCATGGGGCTCTGGCATCAGGGGCACTATGGGAAGCAGAGTTGTTTGGTAGGCTGGGAACAAACAACAAAGACAGACTTGTCATCCTCGCTTCCTCAGGCACAAACATTTGCAGTACTAAACAAACAAAAATAAGGAAAGCACCACAAGAATGAAAACCACACTAAATGGTCATGCCAGAAATCAAAATGATCTCTTCTTTCTCTCTCCATAAGATTTTATTTTCTAACTTTCTTATAATGTGAGCAGGAGAAAAATGACCAAAATGAATAAAATAATTATTTTTTTTATTAGAAATAGTCTTCTTAAGTATCTTTTGAGATTGAGCTGGAGGCACATTGAGTTTCAACCTTTGTTTTTATTCATTTTTCCCCTGGGCTTTGTGTGTGGCTGTTAGCACACTACCTTTAGCAGAGGGAAGTCAGAAAGAACAGAAGCACTGAGTTCTTCCACCATTAAAATAGCTTCTAACAGCTGTATGTCTGCCCAGCTGAATTTGTTGCCCACAAGGAAATCCTCTCCATGGTCTTGCAAAATCTGAAGAAAAATAACAAAGAATATCAAACAAAAGTAAAGACTATTTTGTCTGGCTAAAGACTTACAATGTAAACATCCAGATCAAATTTGCTAAAGAACCTTTTCCTTGATAATCCTCAGGAATGCTGGCAAGGACAGGATGAAACCAACGTACTCACACGTTGCTGTAACTTAGCACCATCTTTTGGGAAATTTGGCCATGATTTTCAAGGCATCTTGGGTGGTGAAGTGCCAGAATAGGGTTCCTTGTTATGAGACTAGAGCTGGTTAATTACAATTGTGCCCACCAGTATAGGGAGACACAAGTACAAATAAGTCACCAATGGGATACAAGAAGCCCAAACCTGGTGAATAAAAAGAAAGTAGCATTTATCTTACTACCTACAAAATCATTTGGTTACCTCAGAGCAACCAAATATATTATGAGTGGAAGAGTCATTTTAGAAAAGGATTCCAGCTGATAAACAAAGAGTGATGGACAGGACTGGGATGTCCATTTGCATCCACCAATAAATCAGTAGCTCTAGGCATTGATCATGAATCACATTTAGTCATAAGGAGAGTGACAACCAGATCATGTGTGCTTCCTAAAAACCTACACTACATAACCAATGAAGTGGTCTAACCAAAATACATCAAATCTGAACCCATCAGGCTTCTAATTCTAATTTCCAATTGACAGAAAATCCAGGGAATAAAGGAGAATGTTGCAATAAGTAAAATCCAGACTGAGAAACTCAGCTAGACAAATGCAAGAGGAAAGAGGAGAGAAAGGGAGAGAGAATAGGGAACTTAAAATTAAAAGGGGCTTAAAACATTATTTAATTGACTAATTACAATGAACAAATTTGAGTTTGATCCTGATATGAGCAAATTAGTTATTAGAACATTTTAAAATAACTTAAATATTTAAAAATGCTGGATTAGGCCACACCGATTTCAAAATCTGTAATATGATAAAGCTGTAACTCAAATAATTATATTAGGGTTTTTATTTGTTTGTTTGTTTTTCATAATAAAAGGTATTTCAACATCATTGTACATTGTGCCCAAAGAAACAGAAACTTGCTTGCCTAGTAATCTGAGGTTCAGGTAGAACTCTTCATTACAGTTCAGTCAAAAATAAATCATTCTTTTTCAAGATTAAGGTTGAATTGTTTTGAATTATACCACAGAATTATTTTGTCCTGCAAAGCTTTATTTATGGAACCCTATGATAACAAGTCTTTGTCACATGACGTATGCTGTCCTCTTGGTTTGGAGTTTTACCAGATATTCTAAAAAGACATTTGTAATTAGTATTTGCTCCAAAATGACTTCAGATAAGTTGTAATTTTAAGAGGCTTTGTCTTTTGATTCAGGCATGATTAACTGACAGAAGTAAGCCTTAAAATGTTCTGACACAATGAATTCAAGATGATGACATCTTGGGCTGATCATTTTTTGTCTGTTTCCATCAAAACAGAAATACTGTATTTTTCCAGCATACTAGGTTTATTCTAATTCTGTTTTGTTGGACATTCCATAATTATACATGTCATTTATTTTGAAATCCTTATTAAAGCTTTAGTCCAAATGCTGGAAAGCTCTAATATAGTCTCCGTCTTTTCACATACTCTTTTAAATATTCTTACCAGCAATAGGAAATGTAAAAGTTCTGGATCCCTGTAGCCTGGGAAGGGAAAGTGGGAACTAGATGTGCCTGTGGTGCCTCCCAGCCTTGCCATTCCCTACCCCATTTCCTTTCTGGGGCCACAGGGGTATTGGAGGGTCCTTATAGAAGTCAGCTGGTACCCCCACCCCCAGCCCCCTCACCGCTCCTGCAGTGCCTCCCCCCTTCCTTCCAACCCGCCTTCCCCGGGATATAAGGACCCAGCTGTCACCGATCTAAACCTGGGTCCCAACAGCAACAGGCCACACCTCTGGTCCCCACTGGGTGAGGCCTTGCTGCTGTCCACACTGGATCCCTGTTGCTTACCTTTTCAAACACCGGGAAGTAACGGGTTTTAGCTTTTGTCACAATGAAAGCAATGTTCTCCTCCTTTTCCTCTGGGGGTTTGAAGGCCATTAGTGCAATCATCATCATGAGGTCCAGGGTGCCATCCGTGTACATGTTGATTCTGACAAAATACAACACAGCATGATGCATTCCTAGAGGAAGAGTTGAGTGTGGGTTTCCTAATGGACCACTTCTATGGTGTAAATAGAAATTGAGGCAAATGACTTTTGATTTTCCCTCCCTTAGTTTCCATGCTCAGGAATGATATCTGAAACCAGAACCAGCCAAGTGGCCATGGTAATATAGGGTCTCTGAAAATGTTTATTGAATAAAGGGATGTGTGAAAGAATTAATAAGTGTCTCTAATTTGAATCTTCCATAAACAAATAATTAGATTATTATGGATTTAAAGGGTGAACTGAATGAAGTAGACCAAAGTGCAAAACAATTAGTACCAGGATCTATTCACTTGGGAGAATATATATATATGTATACACACACACATATACACACATATATAGATTATATATAAAGAGTATATATACAAAGATTATGTATATAGCTAGAACATATGTATATATGTGTGTGTGTGCGCGTGTGTGTATGTGTACATAATTAGCAGATCTTCCATTGTGTATGTGTGTGTGTGTGTACGTGTGTGTGTACATAATTAGCAGATCTTCCATTGTGTATGTGTGTGTGTGTGTACATGTGTGTGTACATAATTAGCAGATCTTCCATTGTGTATGTGTGTGTGTGTGTGTGTACGTGTGTGTGTACATAATTAGCAGATCTTCCATTGACCTGCCAACTGAGAAAGAAATTTAGTTTCCTAGTCAGGTGGGACAAACAACTTCTTTCATTCTCTTTACAATTTCCTGTCATTGATACTTTTTAAAAAATGTTATTAAAATACTAATAATATTGGATACATTACTCTTACTTGTTGGCCCACTGTTATAGTCATGCTGAACTAGTTATCTCTATAACCAGTCTGTAAACTTATTAAGGGTGATATGTCTTTGTATCCCCTACTATGTGCTAATTGTCCAACAAATGTAATCATCTTCTTGGTCTTTGTCTTCCTTTTTAACATATATAATAGAATAACTTATTTTCATTGTCCTGAGTTACAAATTCTTTTTCTTTCATTTTAGGTTTTCATCTAGCCTACTTTCTTTAGTCTAGTTTATGCCTAACTTGGAGAAAAGAATATTAACATGCTATCTATAGCTTAAGATACATATCTTGGAAAAAAAGCTGTGTGTCTTAAATAAAAAAAGATGCATTGAAACGATGAGAACATTGTTTTTGCATGTTAGTACCTGTTTACATTGTTATAAAAGGATTCTATTCATACACTGTGTTTAAAATTGCTTCTCTTGGTGTATGCCCAGGTTAGAATGATTATGGTCAGTTGAAAAGATGGATCTCTGGGAATGCTGGGTAAGCTGCCTCTTTTTATGGACGTGGCTCATTTCTTTTATGCTTTCTCCTTTTTCTGAACAACTGAGCTTGGGCCTTACTTCTACACTGTCCTCTATGTTTATTGGCCATCACATCATATCAATGTTTATGGCGATAAGCTATAAGGGATCACTGAAAATGCCCCTTGACTCCAAATCCAGATATAACTTTATAGTTGCCTTTGTTTTTTCTTATCTACTTACCTCTTGTGAAATTAAACCAATCATCCAAATAGCCATAAATATTCATCCTCCAGTATTTGTGATAAAACTTGGCAGTTTCTTCCATCAATAGATGGGCTTTGTTTCCTGCCTTCATGACTTGCTTTGAGTAATAGAATGAGGTGGAATTGATAAAGTATTAGTTTTAAGCCTAGAACTTAAGATGCTTTGTGTGCTTTTGCCCTTACAGCACTGCCTAGCTGCCTAGCTGCCATGGGGCATGTCCAGGGAGAGAGGATAACCCATTTGCCTCCCAATCAATAGTCAGCCAACATCTCAAACCAGAGCCTCCTGGATGACTACTGGTTGACTACAGAGATATAAATGAGTCCAGCCAAGATAAGTCAAGGCTGGCCCAGATATGCTGACCACCCAGATGATATAGGCTGGTAAGTAATGATAAATGCTTGCTAATATAAGTCACTGGGCTTCTACATATATTAGACACCATTATTTGTGGTAATAGAGCATTGCTACAAATAGTCAATATTTTTCTTTTTTACCAAGTCATTCATGTCTACCCTCCTGTAGAATAGTTTACCAAGTCATCTTACGAGAAGATATTTTGTTAGGAGCGGGGAGAGGCTCTGAGAATGTTGAATGCAGACTGCAATGAGTATTGAAAGAAGCCTAGAACTCAGGAACCAAGATGGGGGAGGAGTAAGTGGAACTACACCAATCTCCTCCCACCACCAAACTGGAATTACAACTTAATTGGGGAGAAATCATCCAGAACAACCAGCAGAACACTAACTGGAGAGAAGTCTTATTACCAGGGGCAGAACAGAAGAGCAGATTCATCACAACATGACCAGTAGGAAGTACAGCAACCCAAGAGGACTGGCAGGGCTCCCACAGGTGGCAGCTGAAGGGACAGAGAAACATCTCAGTAGCTGGGGCTCCACCTGAGAAGGGTGGGATCTAAACCCCCAACTGGGTTTCCCAGCCTATAGCAACACAGCTGAGAATAAAACAGCACCCAGCTGTGAAAAGCAAAAAACTGCCAGGTATAGCTGTCTTGACAGAGAAACTGAGTTGTTAAAGGGACCATGCATGAAAATACAGAGGCACCTGCCTACCCTGGGCTCCAGCAAAGAAAGGGCAGAATGGACTAGAGAAGCTTGGGGAAAGTTTGGGTCAGTGGCCTTAGGGGGAGAGCTGAGGGAGCAACCCATGAGTCCAGTGCTGACCCATCCCCCATACAGCCAGCAGACCACTCTTCTCCAAAGGGTGGGAGCCTGAGGGGAAGCCACAGCCCCACCCATAGGAATTAATCTGCCCCACCCAGCAGTGCCTAAACCTGACCTCAGAGCACAGGTTGACTGGATTAACAACTAAATTCATCTGCTCCACCCAGAGGTGCCTAAAATTGACCGCTGATCACAGACCGATTGGATTAACAACTAAAGGAGACAAAGACAGTGGCTCTCTGGTAGTCTCCAACTGGCTGACTAGGCCCAGACTGGGACATGAGCTGACATCACCAAGCACAGATCCAGGAAGTAAAAAAAAAAGTGCACCTCTACACCACAGTAGGTCACACCACTAAGTAAGTCAAAGCAAATCAATCCAAGAAGCAGAAACAAATGGGAGTCATCTGAAATAAGGAGACAAAGAAATAAACCCCCAGTGAAAGGAAAGGAGAAATCCCCAGAAGAGTGCAAAATGAAATAGAGGCAAGCACCCTATCAGACATGTAATTCAAAATAATGATGATAGAGAAGCTCAATGAGCTCAGCCGGTTCAAAGAAAACATCAAACAACTCCAGGAGAACTATGAAGAACTCCAGGGAAGCTACAAGGAACTTACTGAGAACTACACCAACATTAAAAAAGACATAGAAGCCATCAATAAGAGCCAGGAGGAAATGAAGAATACAATTTCCAAATTGAAGAACATAGTAGAAGGAATCAAAAGCAGGCTAGAGAAAGCAGAAGATCGGATCAGTGAGTTGGAGGTCAGTGTAGAAAACAATTCCCAGGCAGTGCAACAAAATGAAAAAAAGACTGAAAAAGAATGAAGAGGTTTTGCCCTGGCTGGCGGCTTGGTGGATAGGCGCCGGCCTACGAACCCAAAGGTCGCTGGTTTGATTCCCAACCAAGGCACGTAACCGGGTTGCAAGCCAGGTCTCCAGCCAGGTCTGTAGCTGGAGACAAGTGAAAGGTAACCATACATTGACATCTCTCTCCCTCTCTGCCTCTCTCCCTTCCCCTCTCTCTGGAAATAATAAATAAAATCTTAAAAAAAAAAAAAAAAAAAAAAGAATGAAGAGGTTTTAAGAGAGCTGCAGGACAACATGAAACATAACATCTGTATCATAAGGCTACCAGAAGGAGAAGAAGAGGAGCAAAGGATAGAAAACCTATTTGAAAAAGTAATGACAGAAACTTCCTTACTTGAGAGAAAAAGTCATGCAAGCTCAGGAAGTACAGAGGGTCTCAATTAAGATGAACTCTAACAGGCCCACTCCAAGACATATCATAATTAAAATGGCAAATTTCAAAGACAAGGAGAGAATCCTAAAAGCAGCAAGAGAAAATATACAGGGGCTTCCATAAGGTTATCAGCAGATTTCTCAACAGAAACACAACAAGCCAGAAGGGAATGGCAAACAATATTCCAAGTAATGGGAAACAAAGGCCTGCAACCAAGAATACTGTACCCAGCAAGGCTCTCATTCAAAATGGAAGGCAAAATAAGGAGTTTCCCAGACAAAAGAAGTCTAAAAGAATACATCTCCACCAAACCAGCATTGCAAAAGATGCTAAAGGGTCTGCTTTAAGAAGATGAAGAAACAGGGAGACAGACAGGAACACAAGTACAAAGGGAAAAATAGATAATGAATAAATACCTATCAATAATAACCTTAAAGGTAAATGGATTAAATGCACCAATCAGAACACATAGGGTAGCCGATAGGATTAGAACCAACTTTAAGTTATGAATGCTTTAAAAGTATCTTGTTATAAATATATTTTACTAAATAAGGTATAATTTTGTATATTACTTGTATCATCTGCATTACTGCAGGTTAAGTTTTCTTAGATTGGAATTATTTCACAATATGGGAAAATCATGTTACTTGCAATACCTCAGAAAATTCTAATGCAGTTAGGAAGAAGAAAAAAGTAAGAAAATGCGGATGTATATTACATAGAATACATGTTAGCTTTCTTATTCACTGTTACAAAACATGTGCTTATTTGTGGGTGTGTAATATATAAATTTTGTTAGCAATTTATGTTTTAAATAGCAACCAACTGGTCATTGGTGTGATGTGAAGTCAGTCAATCTTTAGGTTAGAAAATATGCTGAGAATGAAGACCAAATTGGGATGGAAATTGCAAACTACTAAACTATATGATTTGTGTATATAAGCAATATATATTCTCATATTAGCATGCAAATTAAATGAGATTCCTTTCAAATAGATCATGGAAATATACATATCCAGTAATGAGGGCCTCCAAACTGGAGATGCTTGGGAAAAGGAATGAATGCTATAGTAAACTTTATTATTGAAATGTGAACATACCTAATCTCTACCTCAGCAGACTCTTAAATAGTTCAGGGGTTAGTTTAGGACCACATAGAAAGTCAACCACAAGTTCAAAAAATAGCTAGAATATCATTCTACAAAATTATTTAAATTCTAGGGATTTTTATTTTTTACCTCAACATAGACATAAGTTCTACTCTGAGGATCAGTTGAGCACTTCAAGTGCCATTATTTCTGAAGGATTCAATTTGTAAAATACATGTAGCAAAAAACAGAGGGTATTGAAAGAAGTTAGACCTGTGCACAGCCAAAAAAACAATCAATCTACTATTTAAGGTGGAAAACTCCACAAAGAATAAATTGTAGTTCTAGTAGCTTAAAATAAAGTTGAGTTGTATTATTGGAGTGGGGAGGACCTGACTCAAAAACCAAATTCGGTTTTTACTGTGGGTTTTGCACTATCTCTAGGACAACTTTCACAAAAGTGAGTTCTGCAATATACAATTTCTGTGATATGTTTCACAAAAATAGCATTCCAGAGTAAAGTAAGTATTAAAGAAGAAAAAAACTGCTTAATTTGCTACAATATATCTAAAATACTATTATTTAACATGTAATAATTATATAAGCTGTTGGCATATTTTTAATTTTTTTGCATTAACTCTTCAAAATCCAGAATGTACTTTAAATATGTGTAAAAATAGGTATGTGTGTAAGTGTATTTTTGCATGTGTTTAGTAATGTTGCAATTGATATTATTTTAAAAAGTAATCCTTTAAACAAAAGAATTAACAAGCATTTTGAAATAATGAAAATTTTATATTAATATGATTTGAGAAGCTGACAAAAGGCAGTAATTAAATGGTGAGTTGTCTGGATGTGAAAAGGAAAAAAAAAGCACACATTGGTAGTTACAGAATAAACAGGGTGATGTTAAGAAAAATTAAGGAAATGGAGAAGCCAAAGAACTTATATACATGACACATGGACATGAACTAAGGGTGGCATTGCTGGAGGAAATGGGGTACTGGGTGGATGGGGACAAAGGAAGGGAAAATTGGGACAATTGTAATAACAAAATAAATTTTATATATATATATATATAATTATATAATATAATATATATAATATATATTATATATATATATAATATATATATAATTTATATATGTGTGCGTGTGTGTGTGTGTGTGTGTGTACCTAAAGTATTTATTCGGAATTAAGCATAATTGTTCTCCTTGCCTTCATCCCTCAGTCCAGGATGGAAGGCTACACCTGAACTAGGTCTCAGTTGGCACCCACAGAAGCCTGTAAGAATCAAACACAAGCATGAGCCCTATGGTACCTGACTGTCTCCTTCAGGTCCTTCCCGTACAAGTTGTACTTGGCAGCCAGGTAGCTGAGGATGGCTCTAGTCTGTGTCAGCTTCATCCCATCAATTTCAACCAGAGGCACTTGGCCGAAAAGCAGGCACCCATCTGTGGTTTGAACAAAGAAAGGTTAAGATATTCTCCTTTTATGGTGTGATAAGTCTACAAAAGTATGCACTCCTAATTTCGTTGGATGATTTTTAGTTTTCATCCAAAGTGGTAAGTTAAGGACCCCAGCTGTTGAGGAAATACCTTCCATGTGCTTGATGGAGAAACTGAGATTTGCCTGAGGGTTTCATGCATTTTTGTGCGTTGATTAGTCATGATTATTTAGGACTTTTTACATTTACTATGACTGGTTCTCAAAGTTCAGGATATGTAAGAACCATATGGGGGAGGTAGGTTGTTAAAAACACTCATCCCACTTCCAAGATATTCTGATGTAGGGTGGAGTCTGAGAGTCTAAATTTTTTTTCTTTTTTTTTAAGATTTTATTTATTATTTTTCAGAGAGAAGTGAAGGGAGAGAGGCAGAAAGGGAGAGAAACATCTATGTATGGTTGCCTTTCACCTGCCTCCAGCTATGGACCTGGCTGGAGACTTGGCTTGCAGCCTGGTCATGTTGCCCTAGCTGGGAATTGAACCAGCAATCTTTGGGTTCGCAGACTGGCACCTTATCCACTGTGCCACCAGCCAGGGTAGATGAAAGTATTAGTCTTTTCTCTCAGTGTGAGAATTTTTTTCTGGGGACGTTGAGGGATTAAAGACATCTTCTTGGATCCAAAATTAAATAAATTTGGATCTTTTAAACAAATTTGGATTTTTTTCTCTCATCTTGAGTCTAAAATTGTGACTTGATCAAATGGTTTCTATTAATTTGTTAAAACCGCCAAGAACAAGTGGATGTGAATGATGAGAACTAGAGAATATCTTAGATCAAATTCCTCTTCCATTTTTTCCTTGCCCTTTAACCTTCTGTGTCATTATTTAAAAGCTAAAGGATGCTTCAGTGGGATGGGGAGTTTTGAACCAGTTGGCACTGGGCATAACCTACTTGATCAGCTTTTTTGAAGGCTAAAAAGACAATGCAAATGACAAATTTAGCTCTGTGCTTGGGACACAGTGAACAGGCAATTGATGTTAGCAATCATAGTGTGTGCCTTTTATAGTAGTTGTCATTCTAGGGTGCTATGTTCTATAACGAAATGGATATTTCCAGAAACAAATCTTCTGGGGTTTTTTCCCAATAAGATAACATTGAACAAATTTAGGCTCACCCTTCTGCAACTTCTCATATTGTTCTCTTGTTTGCAGAAATTCTTCTTCAAACTAGATAAAGGACAGAGACATTGTTATAACTTTAAGGTAAAGAAAGAAAGAAAGAAGGAAAGAAAGAAAGAAAGAAGAAAGAAAAATAAAGACTCTTAGTATAAGATACCCCAAAGCTTCCAGAAAGAAAAGATTTAAAAGAAACAAAGTTAGCCCTACCACACAGCTGAAAATTCTGATAGAGTGTGTGTGTGGACTAGCTTAGACTGGCTTAGGACTGGCACTCCTTTCTGTTCCTGGGTTACTTAAAGCATATCCCACAGCTCCCATTCATATTTTTCCTTTTCTTTGCCTTAGCATTCTCTTCTTTCCCAACTCTTGTGTTTTTCTCCAACTTTCACATGATTTCTCCTCTTCAGTTTTTTCCTTTCTCCTTTCTCTTCTGTGTTATTCTCCCTCCCTATCAGATCAAACCAAATGCCTCTTTGGTGCCCATGTGTTCAATGAAAGGGGTCCAAAGATCATTACTCAGGTGGGGTTATCATCCTTTATTGATGGGAAAGAGTGACTTTTTCTCCCCTAAACCTTGAGATGAGGGTGTGATAAGGTATGCAGTGTTAGAAGTCTCTAAAGGGAAAAGAGAAAAACAAAGAAGGTCACAAGTCTTTTTTTCTAGAGGAGATAACATTAAAATAGTGAAAAGGAAGTCTACATCTGCATGAAACCGGATAATTCCACTTGCAAAAATCTTTGGAAAAGTCCGTGAAGAGGAATTCAGAGTTCAGAAAAGATCCCTATGGGGCAGACTCTTAAAGGAGGATTCAAGGGGAGACAGGCTGCAGCTGGGCCTAGGATTCCAGTTGGTAGCTGTGGGTTAATGTGACTGAGATTCTGAGGCAGAGCTGAAACAACCCCAGGAAATCAGTTGGTTCCAGTGAAATAAATGATTCAGATGTGGGTCGCCTTTCTCTCCATTTTATGATCTACCAAGATCTTTCCAGCCTCCAGAACACCTTTCCTGGCTTCCACCCTCCCACCCCTGCTGGAACAGGAGACGAGGATCCCTTCTTCACCTCTCACAAAGGAAGACAGAAAGGGAAAGAAAGAGGCACGGTCCTGAATTTTGAAGAGGGAAGAGGCTGATTTCCGTCTTACCCAAATTACCCTCCTTCCTTTTCCCAATCAGGAACTAACCTCCACTCCAGCGGCAGCCAGCAGCCAGCGAATCGACTCCATCCTGCCCCTGCCGCAGAAGTACCAGAGCTTGGGCTTGGTGGCCATGACGCCAGGTGCAGGGGTCCTGAAGGGCCATGTCAGAAAAATATGTTCAAAGGGCAAACTAACACACACCATATGGCGTGTCTCTGTTCATAACAATTCCAAAACAGGGGAAGTGAAACTCTTGTTTGGGGATGCATACATCGTAGGTAAAATGATGAAGAAAAGCCAGAATATAATTATCCCAGAAGCAGGATGGAGGGTGTGTTTGTGGGGAGCAGGGGGTATCCTGTGATATTAATAATGTTCTTTTTCTTAAAACAGAAATAATAATTAGCCTTTATAATTCATCTTTAAATTGCATGTAAATGCTTTGTGTGTATGTGTGTATGCTCTACCTCACAATTTAAGGAAAAAGAAAGAACAAACTATACATATCAAGATATCAAGATCTTCTGTAGGTTTGAGAGGCTGTCTCTGATATTTTGAGAAAGGAACCAGGAATTAATATGATGGTTTCATGAATGATGTTACAAAAGATTATCTTTTCTAACAGTGGCAAGGAGCTGGGCTTGGTTGGATTGAAATGTTGGGCGAGAACTGGGGACTCTTTCATTTCTGTCACAGACTTTGCTGAGCGTTGGGACAAGCAGACACAGACCTACACAGGACAGGATTCTGGTCTTACCTGGCCCAGGAGGAGCTGGGTAAGCTTAAGACCTACTCACTGATCCTCAGTCTGCCTTCCTGTCCTCATCTGTAACTGCGAAGACTTATACCAGGTGACCAGCCACCTTTTAAAGGAGAGTATAGTGATAAGGCAAGCATACCTGATAGCACTTTTCTACCTCATTGTCACAGTGATGATTATGTTGGCCATCCCTGCTTATGTCCCAGGGTTACTGAGGTGACCAAATGAGATCAAATAAAGGTAAGGCGTTTTGAATACATGAAAGTTCTGCACCAAGTTAGAGGATTGTTGGGTTCCCTTTCCCGCTTTCGCCCTCTGACGTCATGTGCATCAATCGACGCTCTAAGGCAATGGCAAAAGTACCTACTGCGGGCGCAGTGCTCAGCGCCCAGTGCTCAGTGCGCGGCTGCTGGGCTGCTCCGGGAGCATCAGGGTGAACGCGTGAATGGCGCCGCTGACCGCAGCTCCCAGGGCAGCGCTCACCGTGGTCCTCACTGTCCTACCACTGATCCCACCTGGCTAAGGCTCGGTCTCCTAATCCTTTAAAAAGGGTGGTGGTTCTACCACCACTTCAGAGGGCTGTTCAGAGGACAGAAGATTGAATAAAAGCGGTAGATAAAATACGTACCACAATATCTGAACCGTATCAAGTACAGTTCTTATTTCTTTAAGCAGATTAGCAGTGAATTCAGCATTTTCTTCGAATTTCTTATGCTAAGATAGACTTGCCTATTAGTTTGTTTGTTTGTTTTTAAGATTTTATTATTTCCAGAAAGAGAGGAAGGGAGACAGGCAGAGAGAGAGAAAGAGAGAAACATCAATGTATAGTTGCCTTTCACCTGCCTCCAGCTATGGACCTGGCTGGAGACCTGGCTTACAACCTGGTTATGTGCCCTGGCTGGGAATCAAACCAGTGACCTTTGGGTTTGCAGGCAGGCACCTTATCCACTGTGCCACCCAGGCAGGGCACCTATTGCTTTATATGGGATTTATAAGTATTTGTTGCAAATGCAATTGATATTTGTGAAAGGGAGCTAACATTTTGGTGAACCTCCATATTGTACAAGATATTTAAAAAGTGAACTCTGGTGAGGCTTTCACCTTCATTTTGTGATTATGAGCATAATGAGTATTTTGGTGGTTCATTGTTACACAGAAGTCTATGTTAGAGTTTTATGTAACAGCTTTGTCTACACAGCCTCCCACACTTCTTTTCAGTCTACCCCTTTGCAGGGTCTCAGGGCTCCCAGCAGAGGGACGGTTGTCTCTTTGGAACTCAGAGCTGGACTACAAGAGACAGGATCACCCCTTCCCTGCCAAGCCTTCCACAGTGCCGAGGGGAGGAAACCCTAAAAGCCCAGGGGTAGAATGAAGGAGAACCCACTTCAGATAAGTAGGACTAAAGCTACCAACTCTCCCTTTCAAATTCAAATAAAGGAATTTTGTTTTTCTCTACATAGTTGTTAATAACCAGCACCACATCTTGGGGGAAAGTATCCCATCAAATGTTGGTATGCCCCCAAAATAGGGGGCTCTGGCCAGCCAGCCACCATTCTTCATTTCTCAGCGTTGCTGGGGCCATGGCCTGTGAAACTGGGACAGTGGAGAACTAAACCAGAGGCCACTAAAGGGGCTCAGCAGGACTCCAGTCCCCAGACCCAGCCCCTTGCAGGAAGGGCTGCTCCTGCTAAAAGGACTGAGCAGGGAGAAGGGACGCAGTAGTTCTCATGATCTCACGCCCCAAGTGTGACGGACCAGCTGTCCCTGGATCACGTACCGGGTTTGGACGGCAGAGGATGCAAGAAAGAGAGAAGAGACAAAGTTGGGATCGGGAGGCTCGCCCAAGCTGCGAGTCCCGTTTATTAATCGCACTAAGCTTATATGCAGGTATTACTGGCACCTGCTCAACTGAAACCAGGAAGCTAAGCTAGCCTCAGGGAACAAGGCATAGCACACTCTCTACTTTTCATGCTTCATGGGGTAAACACACTGGGCTGACTCCCTATACATGGTGTCCATTCCGGGTCTACCTGGCACTAGGGCTGGCCTTGCCAAAAGCCCTTTCTGCTAGCTGGCCCTTAAACAGACTAGCAGCCCCTAACACCCAAGAACCAGCTGAAAATTCTTCACTGCAAAATTCTAATAAGGAGGGAATGTTCTGGAAGGCAGAAGTGATGGCATAGTTCATCCATCTCTTGCAGAACCAACCTGGACACATGGTAGCTGCTACCTCCATGTGTTACTTTGAGATACATACCAGTTTCTTAACTTAAATTTCCGTGTTTGAGCTTTCATTCTTTCCGCATCAAAGATTTATTGAAGTCCTATGATGGCTAGAGTACTAGGTTAGGCACTCCAGGCATACAAAGATAAATAACGTGTGTCCAAAACCTTACAAACCTATTTGTATATAGTGATGGAAGCATCCAGACTAACAAAAGGAAACTCAGGATGAAATAAGTGTTTAGTAAAAGTACCAATGGTACTCAGAAATTGAACAGAGCATTGCATAGTGGGTATATAGGGTGGGGCAAAAGTAGTTTGTATGGGAAATAATGCTATAATTAATATATAATAATACAAGGATAAACACTGTGTTCCACATACAACTGTAAGCCTACTTTTGCCCCATGGCCTGCATACAAATACCTTTGTTTATATGAACCCTAGTCCTTCCTGCCAGGTGGCATTATAGGTTAAGAACAAAAAACTGAGGCTTTTAATCCTTTATACTTGACCTCTAATGAATTTCAACAAAGATTAGGATAAACTACAGCTTAGTAATATGAAGACTGAATTTATTCAGAAGCTTCAAATAGAAAGCCTTATTCTCATTCTTAAAAAAAAAAAAAGTATATTGTCATAGCTTAAAAGAACAGGTGCAATGGAAATATTCATCCCACCCATGGGAAATGAAGAGGCAGGAGACAAAAGAGCTGGGCTTTCTGGAATCCACCCAACATGCAAACAGTCTGAGAAAAAGCTGAAAGACTCGGAACCAAGGCCTCAAGCTGAAAATAAACTCACTCCCATCTCTTCAAAGCTCATTCTTGGCTGCTCATGCTGACCAACAGGTGTGTCCTGAACTCAACCAACCTGCTGCATCAAGACCCCTCTTCAGGGTCTAATACCATTGGGAATTGAGATTCACCTGCCAGGGCTCGCAAACTTCTCCTGAGGTGAGCAGTTGGGTGCCTTTCCGCATCTAGAGCCCTGGGTGCCCATGCTAAAGGCCCCAGGCAGAAAACAGCAAACGTGGCATGGCAACCTTTGCATCGTCAGAGTGTGGTCTTTGAGTAACCACAAATAGGCCCCAATTTTTTAGAAAATAGAACATGTATCTGACCTAGTCCCTGGGTGCCACCAGTAAAAATATATTTCAGCTCTACCTCTCACTTGAGCAAGTTCTTTAACCTCTCTGAGCCTCTGTTTCATCATTTGTACTACAAAGTTCCTAATTTATTTGGTTAGTTATGCAGTACAAATAAGATATGTGCAAATTGCTGAACACAGTATGGACTCAATGCCACACGTGGATGTGCACTTGTGCTCGTACACACACACACACACACACACACACACACATCTAAATCTGCAGGTTGCAGCAGCATTCACACCTGCTTCCCAATGGAGGGAAAGGCATCTGCCAGAAGTGTATTGGACCCATAGCATCAGTTTCACCTGGGAGTCTGTTAGAAATGCACAACCTCAGTCCCTGGGCCCAACCCACTGAATCAGGGTCTGCATTGTCCACAATATTTCCAGGTGATGCACTTATATATTTAAATGAAATCTGGGAAGCTAAGTCTAGAATAAAAATCTAAATAAACTGCCTCTGGGGCTCATTGTGTGACTGGCTGGGTTATTCTTCCCAGTGATCTTGGCAGGCACAAACATGGTGTTTAGAAGGTACAGTGAGCAGGTAGGGTGAGCAAATGGTGATGTGCTCCCTTGTGGTGGCTAAAAATAAAGAAGGGGAAGGACAGAGAGAGCTTGAGGAAATTACAAGTAAACTTTCCACGTGAGATCATTTTTCTGAGCCCCCTTTTAGTGAGGACTTCTTAGGATGTGAGCAAGGCCTTCTTCAATTCTCAATTTTGACAAAGTACCAGATATGTACAATAGGTTCCTGTCCTAGGGCAGGTCTAGAAGAAATATCAGTTTCCTTAACTATAAAATGAAGAGTTGGTTCATAAGTAGATAATTTGTTTTTTCCAGTTTTAACAATCTTTCTGATCTTGTTTCTTCTCCCTTATCTTCATTCTTTGTCCTCTGCTCCTATCTGTGGAATACATGTGTTGGGAAAGCAGCCAATCTTTTGCGGGTGAAATTTGACTGACAATGTTAACAGTCATTCTGGATAATTTAGGCAAAACAACACACATTTTTCTAATTTATTTGAACAGTTAGCAAAAAGCAGGCTTTTGTTGACTTCTGGGTCATGAAAAGTTTGCCAGTTTTAGTGTTTTAGGCCAGGATACAAGGTGTCAATTCTAATTTCCTTACCAATAGAAATGACCTTAACATTTGCTTTAGCTTTTCCAATGGATCAGAATGGCCTATCTGCATTATAAACAGCAGGTCAAAATTTGTCAAAAAAAAACTCTTCCATATAACCTTGTATTCTCCACAGAATTTTAATTTGCTAGTTTGAAAAGAGGTAGCATTATTTTAGCTTTAAGTATAGTATACTTCTGAGTACAACCCAGACTTTCAGGATAGCTTCAAAAAGTTAGTCTGTTTTTACTTAATTATGAATTATTACCCTTCTATTTGCTAATATGTGACATAATATCAAAACATTTAATTAATTAATTTGACATATTATGTGGGTGTGTCTCCTACATGAGACTGGCTCCTTTGAAAAAGAGTTCAAGTTCAACATGGAATTTTTTTTTTTAAAATTGTTGTTGTATTACATCCATCCCCTAGTTGCTCCCCTCTGTCCCCCTCCCCACCCACCCATTCCCCCCAAAGTCAATCCCACCTGTTGTCCATGTCCATGGTTCCTTTATACTAGGTTCTTGTCTAAGCTGCTCCCCTTCCTTGCCTCTACCTCCCTCTCCCCCCAACCCCGTTCCCCTGACCACTGAAGGCCTATTCCTTGTATTCATATACTTGGTTCTGTTTTGCTTGTTGTTAGTTTTGCTCATTATTGTCCCGTAATGGGTGAGATCATATGATATTTGTCCTTCACTGACTGGCTTATTTCACTAAGCATAATACTCAACATGGAATTTTTAATACATAAACACAGCTGAACAATATTGCTCGGTGGGTTACTGATAGAATGGGATGATCAGGGATAGAAGTCTAGGGCAAGCTCACATGCAAAGTGTCTTTTCCAGAGAGCTTTACATTACAGGCTGAGAACCTAAAATTTTCTTCCCATGAGGGTCTAATGGATTGATTCATGTTGCCAAAACTCACAAGAGGTTGGCTTGTACCTCCAAGGCTTACAAACTTACTTAAATGAAAAGTATAGCCCAAAAAGAGACTTTCATCTACATAGGTCATCAAGGCTCTTTAGAGAATAAACAAAGTGAGCTGCCACATGCCCTGTTGCTGTTTAAAGACTGGGGCAAGTCCTAGAAAAAAAAAAACTGTGTCAGGGCTTGACTTCAGAGACTCCTGCTTTTCACCTTGGCAGTTTCCTGGGGCTGCAGGACCCCGGAGGAGGACCCCAGTGCAGATCATTAGCGTTAGATTTTCTAAGCATAGTGGAGTAGATGCGTAGATGCAGGAGACTTCATGCACCCATTACCACCCTGGCACAGAGCAGGTGGTGCCTGTGCTTTCAACTATGTAAAAAATACAATATCTGCCTAAGAAGGAAAAATGTAATGGCTCAAAGATTAAATGTTGAAGCTCTGCTAAGCCTGTTATATCACCGATCAACTGAAACACCTCAACTCTCACATACTTACTTTTGAAATTACATTTAATGTGTGATATGGATATGGAGGATGTTAATGCCTGATATTACATATATCATGCATAAGCAGGGAAGGTTGAAAAGGCCTGTCTGGATATACACCTGCCATCTCATTTTCGTTGACATATCTACAGGGGAAAAAAAAAAAAAACCTGTTCCTTTTATGTGACATAGGCAAGTTTAGAAATATAAGCCTTAATTTAGCCGTAGAGTTACAACAATTGCTGACTATAAGCTACAAATTTGGCCACAAAAGGTAACCATACAACCAAGCCCAAGAAAAGTGTATGAAAACTTCACCACTAACCTTATCTCCTCCGGGCTCTTGTTTCCAGTGCTGCAGAGGAATGCAGTGACGGTTTATAACCCTTATCTTCCCATCTGAAGGTTCTGCCCACTCAAGGGATTAACCAGTAAGTATTCTAGTGTGTACCCACTCTTGGGGCCTCCCTCTACACCCATTGTTAGAGTATTGGATAGCACATCAGGTTACCCAAGGAAGAAGAAAGAAGGACTTCACTGGCTCATTCAACACACATTTAGTGAGTCCCACTCTGTACCTGACCCTATTTGAGCCCCTGGATCTAGAATGGTGGGCATGACAGACCCAATTCCTTCATGTGTGTGTTTACAATCTAGTTGGGGAAGACAGACAGTATAAGCATTCAAACAAGTAAAGGCAGTGTATCCAAATAATAATAGCAACAATAGAGCAGATGGTTATAGCTTACGGATAAGTGAAACCCATAACAGCAATGTTATTAGGGATAGGAAGGATGAATTGGGAATACTCTATTATATGAGTATGGTACCCACACTACCTACAAAGCAGTGTGGTGTTGTTTGAAAATTATCTTTATTTTTTTTAAATCCTTACCCAAGGATATGCTTATTGATTTTAGAGAGAGAGAGGAAAGGAGAGAGAGAGATTGAAAAAGATAGAAACATCACTTGGTTGCTTCCTGCATATGCCCCAACCAGGCATGGAACTGCTGCCGATGGGTGGACACAGGACCCAGGCTCTTGGTGGCTCCAAACAAAGAATTGAACAGGCCACACAAACAAAGATAGGTGAAGTAAGTGAGAGAAAGTTTCTGGCATCATAATTGATAAACACTCTGAAAAATAGGAGAAAGCCTAAACCAGAAACACCCATCAGAGCCAAAACTGCCCATCAAAATATCAGGGAAATAAGTGGAAAAACTGACAACCAGTGTGCACTTCATTGGAGACTGAATCCTGAAATGCCCCCATACCTTTCTGTAGCTGAAGTGGTCAGACAAAAAGACAACCCAACCCAGTTGCAAAGAAACACCATGATCTGTTGTATTTACTATGTATTTTAACATAGTAAACCAAGGTGGAGAGCCACCTGGCAGAAAGACAAGTACGGTGGTGACCATCTCAAAAGCTTCACATTAGTTCTTTCTTTGCTCCTACTAGCCAACCCCTTCCCTACTCCCAGCACTTGTCCTGATCATTAGGAGATAAAAGAAAACAGGGATAGGGAGCTAATCATACAGAAAGTGTCAAGCACTGCATTTTACCAATTAAGAATTACATGCAGAAATGCAGTCATAACAAAAATTACACTAAAATACTTCATTTCAAACACATATCTTACAAATTCCAAAGTCAAAATCATCCCAAATCACAATATCTCCATTTCTTCCAGGAACCAAAAAGATATTAACTTCAACCTTGGTTCTAAATCATCCCAACTTACAAAATCCCCATTTCTTCCAGGAACCTAAGGGACAGTAGTAGCTTCAGCCTCGGTTCTCTTGGCTTCATCATCCCAAAATATGGGAGCAGGCCAATTTTGGCCATGGCATGGCTCTCTTCTATTGAACAGTTACAGGTTTTATAGGGTTTTTACTTGAGCTTCTGCACATGCATTTTCTCACAATCCTTCTTGACTGCCCACTCAGGAGAAAACCACAATGTTAATTATAAGCAGGTATCACAAGATGATTCTCAAAAATCAGGATCTGACTGAGGACAGCTGCAGTATCTTAAGAGTTCCTATTCCATCTCCTGCCTCAGAACCCATAATCTAGGTATGTGCCCTGATAAGGGATGGAACAGGCAAACCTTTGGTGTACGAGATTATGTTCCAACCAACAGAGCCACATGGACAGGCAACAGTAGTCTTAGTTTAGCTATAAATATATATTGCAAAGTCTAGGGCAACAAATAAAACTTAAAAAAAAAAATGACCTACAGTTGACATGTGAAGAGAAAATGCATTCATATAAAGAACAAAGAACAAGGGGAACAAATAGAAAAATTATAAACATGGTAGATATTAGTTCAACTACATCAAATGATTATTTTTAATAATACTTTAATAATATATATTTTAAAGATTTTATTTATTATTTTCAGAGAAAGGGGGAAGGAGAGAGGCAGCGAGGGATACAGACATCAATGTATGGTTGCCTTTCACCTGCCTCCAGCTACAGACCTGGCTGGAGACCTGGCTTGCAACCTGGTTATGTGCCCTGGCTGGGGAATCGAACCAGCAACCTTTGGGTTAGCAGGTCGGCACCTTATCCACTGTGCCGCCAGCCAGGGCTTAATAATATTTTAACGTGGTCATAAATATGCCAGTTAAAAGGCAGAGACTGCATGGGCTAAAACAAGGCTCAATTATATTTTCTACAAGAAACCCACTTTAAATATAAAGACAGTTTGATTAAACCGATAAAATTGCCAGAAGTGTCAAGTGCTCTGAAGAAAATTAAAACAGGATGCTGAAAAATGGGAATAGAGGGAGCATACCTCAACATCATAAAGGCCATCTATGAGAAACCTGAAGCCAACATCATACTTAATGGACAAAAACTGAAAGCTTTCCCCCTAAGATCAGGAACGAGACAAGGCTGCCCACTTTCTCCACTTCTATTCAACATTGTCTTGGAAGTTCTAGCTATAGCCATCAGAGAAGAAAAAGGAA
>PVIW01009027.1:0-55247 GCA_004026585.1 Noctilio leporinus | reverse complement strand
TGTACATACAAAACCTGATGGGCTCCACCAAAAACTTACTCAACCTAATAAGCAAATTTAGCAAAATAGCTGGGTATAAAGTCAATATCCAGAAATCAAAAGCATTTTTGTATACCAATAATGAAACAACAGAAATAGAAGCGAAAAAACAAATCCCATTTACCATAGCAACAAGAAAAATAAAGTACCTAGGAATCAATTTAACTAAGGAGGTAAAAGACCTGTACTTAGAAAACTACAGAACAGTGAAGAAAGAAATCAAGGAAGACACAAAAAAATGGAAGCATATACCATGTTCGTGGATGGGAAGAATTAACATCATTAAAATGTCCATACTACCCAAAGCAATCTACAGATTCAATGCAATCCTAATTAAAATACCAATGACAGACCTCACAGAAATAGAAAAAATACTTCAAAAATTTGTATGGAGCCAAAAACGCTCACGAATAGCCACCACAGTCTTGAGAAAGAAGAACAAGATAGGAGGAATCACAATACCGAACTTCAACCAATACTACAAGGCTACTGTCATCAAAGCAGCATGATACTGGTGTAAGAATAGACATATAGATCAATGGAACAGAATAGAGAGCCCAGAAATTAACTCAGGACTCTACGGTCAACTAATATTTGACAAAGGGGGAAGGAACATCAAATGGAATAAAAACAGGCTCTTCAACAAATGGTGTTGGGAGAACTGGACAGCAACATGCAAAAAGATAAAACTAGACCACCAACTTACATCATACACCAGAATAAACTCAAGATGGATAAAGGATTTAAACATAAGCAGTGCCACCATAAAGGTCCTGGAGAAAAATATAGGCAGTAAACTTTTGGATATCCTACGGAAAAATATGTTTACGGATACTTCACCAAGGGCAAAGGAAATCAAAGAACAAATCAACAAATGGGACTATATCAAATTGAAAAGTTTCTGTTCAGCTAAAGAAAATATCAGCAAAATTCAAAGGGAACCAACTGTATGGGAAAACATAATTGCCAATGATACCTCAGACAAGGGTCTGATCTCCAAAATATATAAAGAACTAATGGGACTCAACACCAGGGAGACAAACAGCCCAATTAAAAAATGGGCAAAGGACCTGCACAGACAACTCACTGAGGAGCTTATACAAAGGGCCCAGAGGCATATGAAAGAATGCTCAACATCACTAGTCATCAGAGAGATGCAAATTAAAACTACAATAAGATACCACCTCACACCTGTCAGAATGGCAATCATCAGCAAATAAACAAACAGCAAGTGTTGGCGAGAATGCGGGGCAAAGGGAACCCTTGCGCCCTGTTGGTGTGAATGTAGGCTGGTGCAGCCACTGTGGAAAACAGTATGGGGTTTCCTTAAAAAACTAAAAATGGAACTGCCTTTTGATCCAGCAATTCCACTACTTGGACTATACCTAAAGAATCCTGAAACACCAATTCATAAGAACCTATGTACACCTCTTTCATAGTGGCACTAGTTACAATAGCCAAGTGCTGGAAACAGCCTAAGTGTCCATCAGTGGGTGATTGGATCAAAAAACTTTGGTACATTTACACAATGGAATTCTATATAGCAGAAAGAAAGAAGGAACTTGTACCCTTTGCAACAACATGGATGGAACTGGACAGTATTATGCTTAGTGAAATAAGCCAGTCAGTGAAGGACAAATATCATATGATCTCACCCATTACGGGACAATAATGAGCAAAACTAACAACAAGCAAAATAGAACCAAATATATGAAAACAATGAATAGGCCTTCAGTGGTTAGGGGGAAAGGGGTTGTGGGGAGGGGTGAGGCAGAGGCAAGGAAGGGGATCAGCTTAGACAAGAACCTAGTATAAAGGAACCATGGACATGGACAACAGGTGGGATTGACCTTGGGGGGAATGGGTGGGTGGGGAGGGGGACAGAGGGGAGCAAAAAGGGGATGGATGTAATACAACAAAAATAAAATTAAAAAAAAATAATAATAATGATGACTCCTAAACAGTTGCAATATATTGTAGTATCTGTGATAAAAGCAATTTTAAAGAATAATGGGGGTGCTGAGGAAGCTTTAACTCCCATCACTACACTAAAATTGTTCTCTCTAATATCACACTGGTGGACCTTTGTATGTTCTATATCCTTGGCTTCTTCCTGTCTAGATAATTTCTGTTCATTCATCAAAGTCCAATTCCTGTCACCTTTATCTGTGATCCTTTCTGACCACACCATTTTCCCAAATGATGAGCAGAAGTGGGTGCATTATCCTCACTGTCATTCAGGCACCTCGTACATTTCTCTATTCAATACATCACATTGTTTTATAATTATTTGTTTATGTTTCTATTACCCCTTTAGAATATGAGCTTAACCCTTCTGAGGTCCAATTTATTCATCTATACAATGGAACCATGTGTGAAGAGTACACTAGTTCTCAAATATATGGTGATAATGTTACTATATGAATGAATAGATTAATGAGATAGGAAATGTGATGTATGACTTGGGTCATGAAAAATGAAACAGCCATGTGGAGAAGAATCTTAGTTTTAGAAACATTTTCCTTAAAGTTTGCAATAAATCTAAAGCTGGCAATAGTTTGTTAAAAGTTCATCATTCACATTCTGAGTATCTTTTAATTTTATTCATTCACTTATTCACTAAGTATTTACTATAAACATATACATGAAATGCTTGTGGAGTTTTAGGGAAAAGAAGGATAAAGTACCCTCTCTGGGAGATTTTGAAAGTAAAGACACATGAAATAGTTAACTCTGCAGACATAACTAGTAAATATAAATATGAAGAATATATATGAATGACATATATAATGAATGCAATAGTTGTTCAGAAGATGTAGATTTTGTTCTGGTTTTGATTGAGGTGAGTTTTACTAAAGACATGAGGCTTGAATAGGCTTTTATACATAGATAATATTTGGAAAGAGTGGTTAGTAAGGGTTTCAAGTAACAGCACGCTAGGAGGACCAAAACAGAGGGAGCAAGGACAAAGTAGACTCAGGAGACAGCAAGTAAGTCATCTAGTTAGGGCAGAGGACTTGCAGTGAAAAATTGCGAGAGGTAAGATTTAACTTTTTTATTCTACAACACTTCCTGAATTCCTACTATGTGCCAGGCATTTTCCTAGCATGAAACATATGATAATAGACAGGATGGAGTGCTGATTTCAAGGAACTTTTGTTCTAGTGGGCAAGATAGGCAAGAAAAACAGAAATACTAAATATATAATGATAACAGGAAGTGGTGAGTGGTGTGAAGAAAAATAATGTAGGAAATGAGGAAAGAGAAATTTCTGGTTGCTCTAAATAAGAACTCCTATTTTGGGGAACAAAGTCAAGGCAGTTTCTCTGGCAATGTGCCATTTAAGTAGAGACCTGAATGTAGTCATGGAAAAAGCCACACAAATATCTCAGGAAAGTTATTCCAAGTGGAGAGAACATCAAGTACTAAAGCTCTGAAGCAGTAGCATGCTTGCTGAATTTGAAGAAAATAAGGAGTATTAGAATACGACATCAGAAAAGTAGGCAGGGTAGAAAAGTTGTAGAGTGCTAAATACTATTTAAGTGCTTCCCAATTTTTAACTCCAACAAAACTCTATGAGAAATTTACTGTTATAATCCCCATGGTACAGGAAACTGAAGCACACAGAGGTGGAGCAAAGCTGTGATTTGAGTTCATGCTCCACTCACTTCCCTAAACTGCCTCTGTAGTTTGGATCCAGGCTTGTACTAGGTGTAGCAATAGAGATGGGGTAAAAATGTTGTATTTAGGATATATTTTCAAGGTCGATCCAAAAAGATTTGCTGATGGGTTAGATACAAAAGTTGAGAAAAGAAAAAGAAGAAAAAAATTTACATATTGATTATGTAACTGGACGTTGGTAATTTTGAGCTGGAAATGCTGGGTGAAAATCAAGTTTAGGCCAGGGCAGAAATCAGGTGTTCAGTTTCATGAAAGCTTAGTTACTGAACTAGTCCATTTAGAGATGACTAGGACCACACTGGTAATCACAGGACAGGTTTGTGCTGGAGATAAAAATTTTGGCATCATTGTATGTAAAAGGTATTTTAAGCTATAAGAGTGAATGAAATCATCTAGATAATGAATACAGAGAGTGAAAAGCTGGAAACCTAGGGTACTCTAATAATCAAGAGAGAGAAAAAGAACTGAATGTTAGATTTGGCAATGTGGAGATACTGGCATTGACAATGGTCATTTGAGTGGAGACAGATACTTGATTGAAGTGGGTTCAAAAGAGAATAATGAGTACTTTTTTGAGAACAGTTTATCAATATCTGCTACACTTCAAACTGAAGTTCTCCTAATGATCCAGCATTCCACTTCTAAACATATAATTTAAGCTCTGGCTGGTGGCGCAGTGGATAAGGTGCCAGTCTGCAAACCCAAAGGTTACTGGTTTGATTCCCAGCCAGGGCAACATAACCAGGTTGCAAGCTAGGTCTCCATCCAGGTCCATAGCTGGAAGCAGGTGAAAGGCAACCATACATTGATGTTTCTATCCCTCTCTGCCTCTCTCCTTTTCCCTCTCTCTGAAAAATAATAAATAAAATCTTGTAAAAAATAGAATAAAATAAAACATAATTTAAGAGAAATATTTATATCTATAACAGCAAAACTAATAGTACTAGCCAACCTAAATACCTATCAATATAAAAATGAACACATTAATTTTGATGTATTCATAAAGAATCTTGTCCATCAGTTTGAACTAAGGCTACACATTATAAAATGTCTGTATCTCCAAATGTGATGGTGTAGGGGAAAAATGCAGAAAAATATAGTACAATACCATTTATCTATCACATTTAAATACATATAATGCAATTCTAACATTGCTTGAGGGTACACATTTTGGCATAAAAAAGTAAGGAAGAACTAACAAATTTCAAACCCAGGGTAGAGTTACCTTAGGAGGAGAAAGAAAAAGAAAATCTGAGGACTAGTAAGTAGTTTCAACTTTATTGACAATAACTTATTTTTAAGCTAAAACCTCTCCTCTTCTATGTACACCATGTAACATAACTTATTTTATTTTTGTATTTTCATTGAATTTATTGGAGTGGCATTGGTTAATAAAATTATATAGTTTTCATGTATACTAATAATATATCACCTGTATATTGTATTGTGTGTTCACCATTAAATTCAAGGCTCTTTCTGTCACCATTTAACCCTCTCCTTCCTCCCCCCATCATCCCCTTTCCCTCAGTCAGATTAGGTGATAAGCAGGGCTCCAGGTGGATAAAAATCTAGGCCATGATGGATGCTATAGAGTTTTCTGGCTTCAAGGGAGTGACTGCAGTGAACAAAGATACGTGAGGAATCCTTGGGGTTGGTACTGATGCTTTCTCAATGAAGGCAGTCGATTAGCTCTAATTGTCACATTTCCTTGCCTGGTGTGTTATGCCATTTGTAGTGGTAAGTGGAAACCAATCAGAACAGAAAACCTGAGATATCACTCCAAGCATTTGATAGGCTGTGGGATAACCCTGCAATCCTCCATGCTTCTGTTGGAGCCACAAAAATGTTGGCATGTAAAAAGGTTAAAACAAACAACCCAAAGGTCTGATTTTTTATCTGAGAAATGCACATTCTCTCCTGCAGGTGATGCTAATCAATGGAATGGGAATATGAGTATGTGCTGGCACATTTCAAATGCCAAAATACCCAATCAGATTTATGTAAGGATGTTTTTTACAATTTTGTATTTGATTCACTACTAAAACTTGGTCAGAGCTGTATTCTTCTTTAATGTATTAAGTAATAAACTCAAGGCGAGGGTACCAGAGAGAAGACCCCAACTACCTAAAAAGCAACAGAGCAAGATTCAGTTTTCCACCATCAGGGAGCATTTTCAGAGACAGATAGTTGCCATTTTAGACTACTGAATTTATATTCTTAGAGTGGTCTAAATAAAAAATAGTACAAAGAAGAGAATAATGCCAACAAAGATATACATGTCCCAATCCCCAGAAACTATGAATATTACCCCAATGTGGAAAAAGGGACTTTGTAGATCTAACTAGATATTAACATAGGGAGATTATTGTAGATTATTGAGATGGGCCCTAAATACAATAATTTATTTTGTAATTGAAAATAATGAAAGGGAGGCAAGGTATTTAGACTACAAAAGAAGAGATGGCACCATGATCACAGAAGTAGAAAATGAAGTGATGCAGCTACAAGCCAAAGAATGCTGACAATATTCTGGTTTCTTTTCGGGTTGCATAAATCTTTCACTTTTACAGAGAATGCCAGCAGACACTTGAGGCTAGAAGAGACAGGAATGGATGGATTCTCACTTGCAGCCTCCAGACAGAACTAGTCCTGCCAACACCTCAATTTTGGCTCCATATGGCTCATTTTGGACTTCTGGTCCCCAGAATTACAAGTGAACACATTTACTTTGTATTAAGTCACTAAGATTGTGGTAATTTCTTCCATCTGCAATAAGAAACTAATATAGGGAATTTAATCTGAATATTTTTTCCACCTGGAAAAATGAGAAAATGAAATTATTCTTTTATAATCAACACTCAGAGTAAACAGAATACCAATCCTTATGAAGAGACAAAAGTTAGGAAGTCTGCATGATGCAGAGTATGGGCTTGGAAGTCAGGGACTTGGAGTTCAGATTCCTACACATACATGTGCACAGACTGAGAACAAGGACAAGTTCACACCCCTCTCTAGCTTCATTTTCTCACCTGTAAGAATGGAAAAGGTGGCCTGCCTACCTCACAGCACAGTGTTTGGCAGAGCACAGACATTCACTAAATATGCGCTGCTGTTGTTCCTTCTTCCTGCCTTCCCTTTCGCATAGCACCTGGATACACAGTGGATTTTCCTTTCATAAATGAAATCCTGACACAGTTATGGGCAGAAATAACTGACGCAAGCACAGGGAAAACCTTTAGTTCAAATGCATTCATTGAACAAGGATTAAGGAAGAAGAATCAACAACAAAAAAATCAATTCAAGAGGCTCCTGGTAACAGAAATGTCCACATCTCCACAGGTTCTTCTTTGGGGTATATGGAACAAACAATGAGCCATTTTCTGTTTGTTTCTTCAGAAACAAAAATTGATTACATTAAGATGAGGTATAGCTATATTGTGTCTTTTTTAATGCTAAGAAAATGAAATTCAATACCACTGTATTATGCATGATTTATGTTATCAGCCTTCTGGTTCTGCTGAGGAAAAAGTCTCTAATAAGCAGTTTCTTTGTTTATCCTTTATGTCTTTACTCCATGAGAAACACATGAAAGAGCTGGCCAGACCGCTCAATGCTTAGAACTAAACCACAAAGCCCCTCCCACCCTTTTTACCGTTGAACTGACCTGCTTTGTTCTTTCAGATACAACTAACGTTTTATTCTGATGTCCTGCCTCTTTAATGAACATGGCATATCTGTGAATTTCAACGAACTGAAGGTGGAATTTAAATCCTAATAAACTTGCTATCTGATGATTATCTTCTATTTTAGACTCTGGTTGGAGGTTACAGAGAATCACATAAGAACCAGAAGATGATTAATGACCTATAGATACTGAAAATTTTAAATATAAATTATTATATATATTTGTGTTTTTGAAATACACTAATTATAGGTAAATCATTGTATAGATACCACTTATGTACATTTGCATAGAGAAAATTTACATGTGTAAATATATAAATGTTTAGTTACATAATAATATAATGGGTTTTTTCTATTTGGGTTATTGATGTCTATCTGTAGGTCTTTGGACTGTGAGGACTGTTAAAAAATAATCCCAGGTAATGGCAAGTGAATAAAAGGAAGGACCAGATTGTTAGGCCAGTTTGATTATTTCAAACCAAATAATCAAGCAATCGCTGGAGAATTGATGACAGAGAAGAGAATCATTTGAGTATACTGTCAAGGCTAAGCCTTCTGTGCTTCCATGACACAACTACATGTCTCCATGTGGGAGGAGAAGTGGCTTTAGAAGGAGAGGCTTCCTATATCTCACAAGGTTATTTTAAATGTTAAAGCACTTAGACCAATGTCTGACATCTAGTAAGGACTCAATAAAACAACTCACTTAACAAATTCTTGTGTATTTTGTACTATATATCAACAACGACTAAGAGCAGGCAAGATTCTGTTCACTGGAGTTCTACAATCTTGCAATGAAAAGTCATTTGGTAAACAAACAAGCAAGTGGATTGTCCCAGTGCCATAGGTTTTAGAAAGAAAACAAGCAGTAGCATATGAATGAATATAATGGCAGTTAGGAGGAAGTGAATGGAAGTGCTAGTTTAAGTAAGAGACATCAAGGAGAGTCACTCTGAGGTGATGGCATGTGAGGTCACACTTAAAGGAGTGAAGACTTACCAGCATGAAGGGCCAATGGAAAAGCATCCCAGGGAAAGCAACAATGTTGGAAGGAGCTTAATGTTGGAAGGAGCTGTTAGAAATTAAGAGGGCAGAGGAGTTTAGAGGACTAGTAAAAAAATCTGGGTTTTGTTTATTTTTATTTTGATATTTTTATTAGTTTTATTTTTTAATCCTCACTGAGAATATGTTTATTGATTTTAGAGAGAAGGGAAGGGATAGAGGGAGGGAAAGAGAGAAGGAGAGAGAGAGAGAGAGAAAGAGAGAGAAAGAGAGAGAGAGAGAAACATTAATGTAAAAGAGAAATATTAATTTGAGAGAGAAACACTGATCAGTTGCTTTCTGTATGCACCAAGATTGAAGATCTACCCAAAACCTAGGTCTGTGCAATGACTGAGAATAGAAACTATGTTTTTGGTGCATAGGACAAGGCTCCAACCAACAGAGCCACCTGGCCAGTGCTGGATTTTATTTTATTTTATTTATTAATTTATTTTATTTTATTGTTGTTGTAAGACATTCATCCCATTTTCCCCACTTCTCTCCCCATTCCCACCCGCCTATTCCCCCCACAAAGTCAATCCCACTTGTTGTCCATGTCCATGGGTCATTTATGCTAGTTCCCTGACTAAACTGTTCCCCTTGTTTGCCTCCGTTCCCCCACTCCACCCACCCTTTTCCCTCTGCCCACTGAAGCTCTGTTCCTTGTATTCATGTATCTGGTTCTGTTTTGCTTGTTTTGCTCATTAGTGTTCTGTAATGGGTGAGATCATATGGTATTTGTCTTTCACTGGCTAGCTTATTTCACTAGGCATAATGCTCTCCAGTTCCATCCATGTTGTTGCAAGAGGTAGGAATTCCTTTTTTTTTTTTTTTTCTGCTATGTAGTATTCCACGTGTAAATGTACCAAATTTTTTGATCCATCTTTGAATGATGGGCACTTAGGCTGTTTCAGCACTTGGCTATTATAAATAGCACTGCTATGAACATAGGGATACATAGGTTCTCCTGAATTGATGTTTCAGGGTTCTTTGGGTATAATCCCAGCAGTGGAATCACTGGATCAAAAGACAGTTCCATTTTTAGTTTTTTGAGGAAACTCCATACTGGCTTTTCCATAGTGGCTGCACCAGTCTGCATTACCCCCAACAGTGCACCAGGGTTCCCTTTTCTCCACATCCTAGCCAGAACTTGTTGTTTGTTGATTTGTTGATGATTGTTATTCTGACAGGTGTGAAGTGGTATCTTATTGTGGTTTTAATTTGCATCTCTCTGATGGATAGTGATGTTGGGCATTCTTTCACATGCCTTTGGGCTCTTTGCATATCCTCCTCAGTGAGATGTCTGTTCAGGTCCTTTGCCCATTTTTTAATTGGGCTGTCTGTCTCCCTGGTATTGAGTAACATAAGTTCTTTATATATTTTGGATATCAAAATCTTGTCTGAGGTTTCATTGGCTAATATGTTTTCCTATACAGTTGGGTTCCCTTTTAATTTTGCTGGTGTTTTCTTTAGATGAACAGAAACTTTTCAGTTTGCTATACTACCATTGTTTATTTGTTCTTTTATTTCCTTTGCCCTTGGTGAAGTATCAGTGAAAATATTTCTGGGTAGGATATCTGAAATTTTACTTACTACGTTGTCCTCCACAACTTTTATGGTGTCACGGCCTATGTTTAAGACTATCCATGTTGAATTTATTCTGGTGAATGATGTAAGTTGGTGGTCTAGTTTTATTTTTTTGCATGTCCATATCCAGTTCTCCCAACACCACTTGTTGAAGAGACTGTTTTTACTCTATTTTATGTTCCTTCCCTCTTTGTTGAATATTAATTGAGCATAGAGTGCTGGGTTTATTTCTGAGCTCTCTATTCTGTTCTCTATTCTTATGCCAGAACCAGACTATTTTGATTACAGTAGACTTGTAGTATAATTTGATGTCCAGTATTGTGATTCCTCCTACCTTGTCCTTCTTCCCCAAGATTGCTGTGGCTATTCATGGGTGTTTTTGGCTCCATATAAATTTTTAAAGTATTTTTTCTGTATCTGTGAAGTATGTCATTGGTATTTTAATTGGGAATGCATCGAATCCATAGATTACTTTTGGTAATATGGACATTTTAATGATGCTAATTCTTCCCATCCACAAACATGGTATGTGCTTCCATTTATTTCTATCTTCCTTAATTCCTTTCTTCAATGTTCTGTAGTTTTCTGAGTATAGGTCTTTTATCTCCTTGGCTAAGTTTATTCCTAAGTACTTTATTTTTGTTGTTGCTATGGTAAATGGGATTTGCTTTTTAGTGCCTATCTCTGATATTTCATTATTAGTATACAAAAATGTTTTTGCTTTCTGAACATTGACTTTATATCCAGTTATTTTGCTAAATTTGCTTATTAGGTCAAGTAGGTTTTTGGTGGAGTGCATTGGGTTTTGTATGTACACTACCATGTCATTAGCAAATAATGACAGTTTTACTTCCTTCTCTTTAATTTGGATACCTTTGATTCCTTTTTCTTCTCTGGTAGCTTGGCTAGAACTTCCAAAATGATGTTCAACAGAATTGGACAAAGTGCACAGCCTTATCTTGTTCCTGATCTTAGGGGGAAAGCTTTTAATTTTTGCCCATTGAGTATGATGTTGGCTTAAGGTTTCTCATATATGACCTTTATTATGTTGGGGTTTGTTTCCTCTATTCCCATTTTGCTGAGTGTTTTTATCATAAATGGTTGCTATACTTTATCAAATGCTTTTTCAGCATCTATTGATATGATCATATGGTTTTTGTCTTTCATTTTCTTTATGTGGTGTATTACATTTATTGATTTGTGAATCTTGTACCATCCCTGCATCCTTGGGGTGAATCCACTTGATCATGGTGTATGATCTTTTTAATGTATTGTTGGCTCTTGTTGGCCAATATTTTGTTGAGAATCTTAGCATCTATGTTCATCAGTGACATTGGCCTGTAGTGTTCTTTCTTTGTTGTGTCTTGACCTGGTTTTGGGATTAGTACAATATTGGCCTCATAGAAAGAGTTTGGGGGTCTTCCTTCTTCTTAGATTTTTTGGAATAGGTTGAGAAGGATAGGAGTTAGTTATTCTCTAAATGTTTAGTAACTGACTGTAACAATCAATTGAGATGACTCACTACCTTTGGACCAGCCATTCCTTTGTATTTCTCAAGTATTGGTTGTGATTTCTCCTCTGTTGTTTCTGATTTGTTTATTTGGGTCCTCTCTCTCTTTTTATTGATGAGTCTGGTTAAAGGCTTATCCCTTTTGTTTATATTTTTCAAAGAACCAGTTCCTCAATTAATTGATTCTTTGAATTGTAGTTTTAGTCTCTCAGTCATTTAGTTCTGCTCTAACCTTGATTGTTTCCTTCCTTCTTCTGGGCTTTGTTTGTTGTTGCTCCTCTAGTTCTTGCAGCTTATGGTTAGGTTGTTTGTTTAAGCTTCTTCTACCCTTTTTAAGTAGGCCTGTATTGCTATAAATTTCCCTCTGAGGACCGTCTTTGCTGTGTCCCATGGATTTTGGGCTGTTGTATATTCACTGTCATTTGTTTACAGAAACTTTTTGATTTCTTCTTTGTTCTCACTGTTTACCCATTCTTTACTTAACAGCATGTTATTCAGTCTCCATGAGTTAGAGTATTTTTGGTTTTTTCCCTTGAGGTTGGTCTCTAGTTTCAAGCCATTGTGATCTGAGAAGATGCTTGGTATGATTTCAATTTTTCTGTATTTGTGGAGGCTTGTCTTGTGACCTACCATGTGGTCTACCTTTGAGAAAGTTCCATATTCATTTGAAAAAAAAAATGTGTATTTTGCTTCTTTGGGGTGAAAGGTTCTGTATATATCAGTAAGGTTCATTTCATCTAGAGCACTGTTCAATGCCACAATACTCTTGGTGGTTTTTTGCTTTGAAGATCTGTCTATTATTGATAATGGAGTAATCAAATCCCCTACTATTAGTGTGTTGCTATCCATATCCTTCTTGAAGTCCTCCAAGATTTTTCTTATATATTTGGGAGCTCCTATGTTTGGTGCATATATATTTACAAGAGGTATATCTTCTTGATGGATTGTTCTCTTAAGTATTATGAAATGTCCTTCTTTGTCTCTTTTTATGGTCTTCATTGTAAAATCTATTTTGTCTGAAATAAGTATTGCTACTCCAGCCTTTTTTTCATTTCCATTGCTTGATATATATTTTCTCATCCCTTCATCTTCAATTTGTGTCAATCTCTTGTTCTGAGATGGGTCTCTTAAAGACAGCATATATGTGGGTCATGTATTCCTATCCATTCAGCTACCCTATGTCTTTTGTTTGATGCATTTAATCTGTTTACATTTAAGGTTATTAATTGATAGATGCTTATCCATTGTCATATTTGTCTTTGTACCTGTGTTCCTCTCTGTGTCTTTCTGTTTCTTCCTCTTTTTAAAGCAGACCCTGTAGCATCCCTTGCAATGCTGGTTTGGTAGAGATGTATTCTTTTAGTCTTTTTTTTTTTTTTTTTTTTTTTTGTCTGGGAAACTCCTTATTTCTCCTTCTATCTTGAATGAGAGCCTTGCTGGGTAGAGTATTCTTGGTTGCAGGCCTTTGTTTTCCTTTAGTCAGAATATTTTTTGCCATTCCCTTCTGGCTTGTATTGCTTCTGTTGTGTAATCATTTGATAACCTTATGGGAGCACTCTCATATGTTATTTGCTGTTTCTCTCTTGATGCTTTTAGGATTCTCTTCTTGTCTTTGACATTTACCATTTTACTTATGATGTGTTTTGGAGTGGGTCTGTTTGGGTTCATCTTCATTGGTACCTTCTGTGCTTCCTGAACTTTGGTAATGTTTTCACTCATCGTGTTAGGGAAGTTTTCTATCATTGCTTTTTTGAACAGGTTTCTAATTCCTTGTTTTTCTTCTCCTTCTGGTATCCCTATGATATGGATATTATTGTGTTTCATGTTGTCCTGCAGCTCTTTTAAAACCTCTTCATTCTTGTTCAGCCTTTTTTCATTCTGTTGCACTGTCTTGGAATATTTTTCTATGTTTTTCTCTAGCTCACAGGTACAATCCTCTGCTTCCTCTAGCCTGTTGTTGATTCCTTCTACTGTGTTCTTCAATTCAGAGATTATATTTTTCATTTCCTCCTGGATCTTATTGATAGTTTCTGTGTCCTTTTTATTGTTGGCATAGCTCTCAGTAAGTTACTTGTAGCTTCCCTGGAGTTCTTCATAGTTCCCTGGAGTTGTTTATAGTTTTATTTGAGCTTGCTGAGCTCATTGAGCTTCTCTATCTCATTATTTTGAATTCCATATCTGATAGTTTGCTTTCCTATGTTTCATTTAGTATTACTTCTGAGGATTTCTCCTTTCCTTTTGTGATGGACTGTTTCTTTTTCTCCCCATTTTTAGGTGTCTCTTTGTGTTTGCTTTTGCTTTATAGCCAGGGGTGGGGGAGTTGTTGTTTTTTTTTTTTTTTTAGCTTCCGTTTTTGTGATGTGACCCAGCCTGTTGTGTAGAAGTTCACTTCCTTGATTCACCTCTGGTGATGTCAGGTCATTCCATAGTCTGGGCCTAGTCAGCCTGTTGGAGCCAACCAGATGTCCACTGTTTTTGCCTGTGCCCTTCAGTTTTTAATTCAATTGTTCTGTCCCTTGCTATCAGTGTAGGTACTGCTGAGCAGAACCAATTAGTTCTGTCATAAACCAATCAATCTGTGATCAGCAGTCACCTTAGCCACCTCTGTGCATGACCAGTTAATTAAGTTGTAATCCAATCAGGTTGTTATTAGCTGCCAGGTTCAGGCACCACTAGGCTTGGCATATTGATTCAGTTGTAATCCTATTAATCTCTGATCCACCCCTAGGCTCAGCTACAGTGTGACCGGACAGACCAATTCAGTGGTAAATCAATTATATAGTATTTATTGTCCAATATTTCTTAGTAAGTTCCAAGACCCAGGAATTGTGAACCTTGCGCAAAAAGTGAAATCATCAAGTCCCACCAAAATCTCAGTTGCTAGGCTCAGGCCCAACTGGGCTAGGCAGAAAAGTTCAATTGTAATTGAATGAATCTGTGATCAGCTACCAGTCTTAGGTGTAACTCAGTGGGACAGATTCAGTTGTAAAGCAAGGAATCTGTGATCAGCTGTCAGGCTCAGGCACCACTGGGCTAGACAGAAAGATTCCATTGTAATCCAGTGAATCTGTGATTAGCTGGCAGGCTCATGTGTCGCTGGTCTAGACAGAACTATTTAATTGTAATCCAATGAGTTCGTAATCAGCCACCAGTCCCAGGTGCCACTGGGCAAGATGGACCAACTCAGTTGCAGACCAATGAACCCAAAATCAGTCACATGCCTCTGGATGGGACTGATTGACCCAGCTATAAATCATGGAGTTTGTAATCAGCTGCCAGGCCCAGGTGTTGCTGGATGAGAAATACTGCTGCAGATACAAACTATTATATCCATGTTCAGCTACCAGGCTCAGACATGGCAGGTCAGGAGAGGTTTATTTAGATATAAATCAAAGAGTTGTGATCAGGCACCAGGCTCAGGCACCTCTGGGCAGGGCAGGTTGCTTCCAGTGGGCAGGGCTATGAGGACCCTCATAGGGAAGCCGCTGGGCACAGTGCAGTTTGCCCGAGGTGTAGGCAATGAGTCAGCACTGGGATCCTCACAGCCGCTTCCCCACTTCTCTCCTCCAAGCCACCGACACAAACTCTTTCCGAGTGTCTCCAGTCATCTCTGCCCTCCTCCCCACCACTGGAGCCCAGGGTAGGTGGGTGCCAATGTATTGTCGCTGTAGTTGCCCTAGTAGTCTTCATCTCCAGTACTCTCATAAATTAGTAACCTCCACGGCTTTCCACCCTTCTCAGCTGAATGTTGTTTTACTCTCTGTGGTGTTGCTATAGCTGAAACACGCAGCTGGGAAACCCTTCTGAGGTGGAGCCCCCAGCTCCATTCCTTTGGCTGCGGCCTCTGATGGGGGCCCATGATTCCTACCAGTCATGTTGTGATGAAGTGTCCTCTTCTCTTCTGTCCGTGGTTATAAGGCTTCTTTCTAGCTGGTATTCTGTTGATAATTTCAGGTGATTTTTTCCCCAATTAAGCTGTAATTCCAGATGGGTCCTGGGAGGAGATTGGTGTAGCTCCACTTACTCCTCCACCATCCCCCCTAATTATCTGGATTTTATTTTAAATCAATGAGAAGCTATTGAGAAGTTCTAAGAAAATGAAATATTAACAGATGTAGCTTTTGATATAATCACTCTGCCAACTGTGTATAGAAAATAGATTTCAGTGTCACAATTAGAAGTTGAGAAGACTAATAATCCAAGGAAGAGTTGGTGTAGTAGCACTGGAGGTGTATAGAAGTGGACAAGTTTAAGATATGTTTTAGGAGTGAAATCAGCATGGGATTGAAGGAAAAGTTTAATTAATTCTTGGGTCTTGGAACTTACTAAGGAATATTGGACAATAAATACTGTATTTTAGGAGGGGAAAAACCCCAAAGAGCTTTATTTAAGATATGTTAAGTCTGATATGCTCAAACATAGGAAAACAGGTAGCTGGACATAAAGGCCTGGGGATCCATGGAAAGTCAAGGATGATGATACAGATTTGGGTGTCATGAACATTTTATTTAGGTGCTATTCAAAGCACCTAAATAATGAATAAGATCAGTTAGGAAGTGAGTGTAGATGGAAAAGAAAAGGCCTAAGACCAGGATCTGTAATACTTCAAGAATTAGAGACTGAATAAAAGAGAAAGAACCAGAAAAGGAGTCTGGCAATGAGTCTCTAGACTGGTAGGAGAAAACCCAGAGAGGAAGGTGCTTCAAGAAGAGAAACTAACAACTGCATTCGATGTTGTAAAGAGGTGAAGTGAAGTAAGAGCAGAGAAGGGACCCTTAGGTTTGGCCCTTTGAGAGTCAGAGGTAACCTTGATGGGAGAAGTCTCAGTGTGACCTTTCTGGGGTAAAGAAATAGGCTTCTACATTTCCCAGTACAGCAGCTTGGGTATTATGAAAGACCCTCTTGCTGCAAAACTACTGGGTAAAACTTAGCATTGTGAACCTTGCACAAAAAGTGAGAGAAATTATCAAGCCCCACCAAAATCTCAATAAAATTCTGAAACCACAATAGACTTAGTGGGGAATCTAGGAAAAAATAAATAAATCAAATCTGGAGAACAATGCCTGGATTCTTAGGAACAATGAACTTGGCCTTGAGACAAGATGAAGCACAGAATGCTGTATCAAGTCAGGACCCCAGAAGAGACTCATCCTCAGTGAGTGGCCTGGAAAAGAGGTGATCTGCCTTTAACAAAGGGAGTCATATAGAAAAATCATCTTCCTCTAACATGGCTCTAGGTGTAAAAATAAAATAGAAAATGATGATGATAATAACAAAAGTTGTGTGTGTATATTATATATATATATATATATATATATATATATATATATCATAAAATTGCTTTCAAGTGAGACTAAGGTTCAAATTTACATTATTGGCACTGTCAGGGAATCCACAAATCAAGGGTATTATTAAACTAGGAACTAGTTCAGATTAGGAGCACCCTCTGGTACCCACAAGCTCAATTTCATAAACATTTACAATTCTGCACATCTAAATTAAAGAATACAGGTTGCTTTTAGACACATATGCAGTAATTACAAAATATCTGCCACATAACAAACCATAAAGGAAGCCTCAAATATTTTCTAGAAACTAAAATTAAGTTGTTACTTAAGTGTAAAAAATCTATAAGGAAAATATAAACAATTATACAAATACATTTTGAATTTTAAAATACATTTCTATGTAAGTCAACTAAAGTGGCTGAGTTTTAAGAGCTTTGGCATGTTTTCTTCATTATTCCTCCCTGACTCTCTCCTCAAAGATTTCAGGTCCCAGGTTAGAGTTACTTCTTCAAACTTGGTTCCAGAAGGAAGAAGCACATAGAGCACAGATGGAACAGAGTAGAAGCCAGCTCATAGCTGTTATATCACAAAATTAAAATATAAACCTTTGTTGTAATAGGGCCACAAAGATTCAGATGTTGTTTGTAATCAAAACACAACTTTGTTTGTGATGAGTGCTATTATAAAAATGGTAGCTACCCAAATTCTGTAGCACATACATAATTTAACAGAGAAAAGTTCATCTTATTTCTTTAAATCATGAATAAGACAATGAAGCCTTTGATCCAACACTGTGCAGTAAAACAAGAAATAACAAAATGCATGAATTATTTTTTAAAGGCTAACCTTTTATTATTTGTAGATAATATGATTGTCTAATAGCCCCCCAAAATATAAACAACTATATAAAACAGAGCACTTACTATAAATATCAACAAAATAAAAATGCAGCAAGCAGGAAATGTAACAATATATGTACAAGACTTCTTTGAAGAAAATTGCAAACATTTTTAAAGGTATTAAAGAAAACCTAAATAAATAGTGTATATATTTATATCTATATTTGTATGAAGTATTTGTGAATATGAAGGACTCAGTATATTATAAATGATGTCATTTTACTCCAAACTGGCCTATAAATTAAATGCAATTCCACTTACATTTGATCCAGAGTCTTTTGTGGAACTTAAACAGACACTAAATTTACTTGGAAAAACAAAGAGCAGGAAGACCTGTGGCATTCCTATGAAAGATAAACAAGGTGAAGAGAACTTTTACCAGTTACCATTACTCTGTGTTTATAATAACTACTTTTGATTAATTAAGAGAGCATAATGTGTGGAAATGTAAATTAAATCAATGGATCAGCATAGAGCATGCAGACATAAAATGAAATCTAATATGTGTCAGAAATGTAATTGCAGATCAGTGAAGAAAGACTAGGTTATTCAATAAATGATGTTATATTTCTTTGCCACATAGACAACAACAACTAAAAAGGCATACACAAAATGAACCTTGATGAAGTAAAGATTTAATTATAAAAAACAAGCTTAAGACTTTGGAAGAATATATAGGATGATGTCAGAGTAGGAAAAATTATTATTAAAAGATCCAAAATTCACAAACCATAATGAAAAGATTTGTGAATTTGAGTTAGAATTAAGAACATCTATTAATCAAACACTCCCAAATATAGATACACCCTTCTCTCTCAAAACTTGGTGATAAGATACATGAATCAATATTTCTTCCACAAAAGAGCCAACTGAAATAGCTATTAAACATATAAAAAATGTTCAATCATTCTAATAATGAGGATCTGAAAATTAAAATCACAGTGAGTTAAATTTTTATATTTATGCACGGGTAAGGATGGGAATTGATTGGAAATATTATATATAGTAAAATACAGATTTGTATACAAATATAAACCCTCAAAAGTTCCCTTGCACAGGGACATCTGGAGATATGTACAACAGTGTTAATATAAGCATTTGTTGTATTCAATGACTGTCACAGCCATTAACACAGATGAAGCACCCAAACAAAATGTTTAATAAAAAAGCAAGATGGAGAATTCAAATAATATGGTTTATATATAGATGAAAAATCATATCAAAACTATACCATATATGATTGATAGCCAGGGCCCAGTGCAAAATGAAAATGTAGGATCTTTTGTTCAAAAAGCAGAAAAAAAAAAGACTTTCTTTCTTTGGTGATTTCCCCCTCCATCTGTCATGGTATTTCTACAAAAGAAAAAGCTAAGATTTTTCTACATCGAATACATTCGTGGTGAACTGCAGACCCTCAGAGGCTCTTGGAGCACCTGAGCACTTCACATTAGCTCTCATTGTCCCACGCCCAGATAGGTGGTAAATATTCAGTTATATATTTCATTTTTTAAAACTTTTATATGCATTAAATATTATTTTCTATGTTTAAAATTATGTATATGTATTTACATATACATCTGTACACATCCATATATATAAAGTAGGGGAAGAAAAGACAATGAGTATATACAACTCAAGACACATTATTATAAAAGAGAGCTGAGATTCAGTATGGTAGCCAGACATGCATATGCCCACTCTGCTTTCCTCCAAATATTGAACAACAACAAAATACTATAATAGTAATAATGACAAAATGAACCCAAATCCTAAAAGACAATGCAAAGTATACCATTAAAATTACATGTCAATAATCTCAAAACCCAGGTAGCATAAAAATTCCAGACAGAAATATGAGGTGTGTGTGCGTGCGTGCGTGTGTGTGCGTGTGTGTGTGTGTGTATGTTTTGTTTTATAATCCCAGAATGGGTAAAAACTGTCCAACATGCCAATCCCCACCTCCATAGTTGTCCTCCTGCTATAAGTCTGTCTCTGTTATGCTTATGTGTTCGTTTTGTTCGTTTGGTTACACATATGAGTGAAGTTATATGTTTTTTGTCTTTCTCTGACTGGTTTGCTTCACTTTGAATAATGTTCTCTAGGTCCACCCATGCTGTTCCAAAGGGTAAACTTTTTTTTCAATGGCTGAGTTTTATTACTTTGTGTGAATTTCCCATAGTGGTTTTATCCACTCATCTACTGATAGAAACTTGGGCAGCTTCCATATCTTGGTGATTGCAAATAGTGCTGCAATGAGCATAGGAGGGCTTATGTTCTTTTGAATTAGTTTTGGGCTCCTTCAGATATATTCCTAGAAGTAAGATTGTTGGGTCAAAAGGCAGATCAGATACATTTTTATTTTTTTTAGGTATTTCCATACTGCTTTCCACAGTGGCTGCACCAATCTGCATTCTCATCAACAGTGTACAAGGATTCCCCTTTCTCCACATCCTTATCAGCACTTCTTGTTTGTTGATTATTAATGATAGCTATTCTGACAGGTATGGGATGGTATCTCATTATGGTTTTAATTTGCATTTCTCTAATGATTAGTAACATTGAGCATCTTTTCATGTCTATTGGCCATCTGTATGTTCCCTATGGAGAAGTGTTTATTCATGTACTTTGCCATTATTTTAAAATTGGATGTTTGGGGATTTTTGTGTGTGTGTTGAATTTTATAAAATATTTTTAAAGTTTGGATATGAAACCTGCATGAAATGTATCAACAAATATGTTCTCTTACTTCGTAGGTTGTCTTATTTTGTTGATGGATTCTTTTGCTATGTAAAAACCTTTTATTTTGATGTAGTCTCTTTTGTTATTTGTTTGTTTTCCTTGCCTGAGCAATATCAGGTAAAATATTGCTACAAGCAATGTCTGAGATTTTACTCCCTTATTTTTTTCTAGAATTTTTGTGGTCTCAAGTCTAACATTTAAATCTTGGATCCACTTAAATTCTTTCTTGTGTGTAGCATAAGAAGGTGGTATAGTTTCATTTTTCTGTGTATATCCAGAGAATACAATTTTCCCAACACCATTTACTGAATAAACTATTTTCCCAACACTATTTATTGAATAAACTATTTTCCCAATACCATGTATTGAATAAACTATTTTTAGCATTGTATGCATTTGCTTCCTCTGTCAAATATTAATTGACTATAAAGTTGTGGATTTATTTCTGGGCTCTCTATTCTGTTCCATTGATCTATGTGTCTACTTTTATGTCTGTATCATACTCTTTTGACTACTGTAGTCTTAGAGTCATATTTTGATACTAGGTAGTGTGATTTTTCCAACTTTGTTGTTCTTTCTCAGGATCACTGTTGTCATGTGTGACCTTTTGTGGTTCTATGTAAACTTTTGAAATATTTCTCTTTTAGTTCTATGAAATGTCACTGGAATACTGATGGGAATTGAGTTGAATCTATAGATTGCTTTAAATAGCATGCACATTTCAATGATTTTCATTCTTCCTATCTTGAAAGATGGTATATACTTCTATTTATTTGTATTTTCTTCAATTACTTTCTTCAAAGTCTTATAGTTTTCCAAGTACTGGTATTTTACATCCTTGATTAACTATATTTCTAGGTATTTTATTTTTATATTTTTGATTCAATTATAAATGGGATAATTTTCTCAGCTTCACTTTCTGATAATTCATTATTGGTGTATTAAAATGCAACTAATTTGGATATTAATTTTGTATCCTGCTACTTTGCTTAATCCATTCATCAGTTTCAGTAGTTTTTAGTTGGAATCTTTAGGATTCAGTCTGTCCAGTATCATGTCATTTGCAAATAATGACAGTTTTACTTCTTCTTTTCCATTTAATTCCCTCCTCTTACCTGGTTGCTATGGCTAGGATTTCTACTAACATAATAGAATGAGACGTAAAAGCAGATATCCCTGCCTTTTCCCCTATCTGAAGGAAAACACTTGTAGATTTTGCCCATTAAGTATGATGTTGGCAGTAGGTTTGTTATATATGGCCTTTACTGTGAGCAGGTATGTTCACTCTATTCACACTTTGCTGAGAGTTTTAATCATAAATAAGTGCTAGATTTCATCAAATGCTTTTTTTGCATCTATTGATATGATCATATAATTTTTATCCTTTTTTAAATTTAATTTTATTGTTGTTGTATTAGATCCATCCCCTTTTTCCTTCCTTCTGCCCCTTTCCCCACCTACTCACTCGCCCTAAAGTCAATCCCACTTATTGTCCATGTCCATGGTTCTTCCATACTAGTTCCTTGACTAAACTGCTCCCCTTCTTTGCCTCCTTCTCTCCCCTTTCACCTCCTCCCTTCCCTCTGCCCACTGGAGATCTATTCATTGTATTCATATATCTAGTTCTGTTTTGCTTAGTTATTTGTTTTGTTCATTATTGTCTTGAAATGGGTGAGATGATATGGTATGTGTCTTTCATTGTGCTTATGTAGCATATCACACTGATTGATTTGCAGATATTGTACCAATAATGCATCCCAGGAATAAATTCCACTTGATTATGGTGTGTGATCTTTGTAATGTATTGCCAGCACAGTTTGCAAATATTTTGTTGGATTTTCACATCTACAAGGTCTGTCCCAAAAGTATTGGCCACACAAACTTTTAATTATATTGACATTGGCTCAATACTTTCTAGACAGACCTCATATGATCACCAGAGATAATGGCTTATAATTTTCCTTCTTTGTAGTGCCTTTATCTGGTTTTAGCATTAAGATAAGGTTGGCCTAGTAAAATGAGCTTGGGAGTTTTCCCTTATGTTGAATTTTTTGAAATAGACTTGAGCAGCTTCTGGTCCTGAGGCCATACTAGTACAGTAGTCTCTATCCCAAGATTATCAACAAACTTAGTAAAAAGGTTTTTTTTTCAACCTATGATCACTAATCCTTTTGGAATTTCTTTATGAAATAATCAAAATGCTTTTTCAGATAGAAACAAACTAAATATGTGAGTAAACACAAAAAAAGTACCTATTGTAAGTTTCCATTGATAAGAAACTTCAGGAAGAGGTAAAAGAACAGAGAGAAAACAGATCAAGTGTTGTCAGGGGCAGGTGGAGTGGGGAGTATTTTTGCTGTAGGGTTTCCCTTTGGGGTGATGGAGCATCCACAACTAGATAGTGGTGGTGATACTTGCACAGCATCATGAATGTACATCATGCTCAGGAGTGACACAAATTTAATATACCAACAATAACTTTTATTCATTATTTAAAATGCATCACCCCATGGAAAAACAAAGGATAAAAAAAGACAAAAGAAAAGAATATAAGAATAACTCCCAAAAGAATCTACATAATAAAAATAACAAAATAAAAAACTGAACTACACCATGGAGAAAAGAAAAACATAAAAATGAAAGCAAATAAAAGAAACAATTCAAAGAATGAAGATAAAACAAATTCAAAAGGTTCAACAGGTCACTCAGGAGCTGGCCCTGATGCATTTTCCAGAGGCAGCTCCTTCTCTGTGGCAGGAACAAGGATGGGTTCAAGGGAGAGCTCTTCAGGTGGGGTGGTGGTGTCTCAATCAGGCCAGGAGATGCTGCTGCACAGGCCAGTTCAGGCTCTAGAGCTGTAGCTGGAGCAGCTGATGGAGATGCTGTGACCACTGGAGGCAGACATCCTCCATGTCTGGAGTGGTACCCTGGTCTGTCATTGCATCAGGCTCCTCAGATGACAAGTGTGGAAACTGAAGCTGGCTCTGCTTCCTAGGCTGATGGAGGAGAAAAGACCACCCATGTGCCTGCATTTCCATGTGCTCCCCCAAGACAGAACATAGCCAGAGCCCAGGACCCACCCCAGGACACACTCCCTGTGGGCAGTACAGCACACGGGTGGTCTGAGGCCTGTCTTTGCTCTTGCCAACCTCTGCTGGTGCTCCCTGAATGTCTGGCACCAACCCCTTCTGACAAGCTCACGTGGCCTCCACTTCCACGGCACCCCTACCTCCCCCACCTGCTCACCCTTGGGCTCTGCCTCCTTGTACCCCAGGTCATCCCGTCCCATGTGTTCAACGTGGGCACCATGCTCCAGGCTAAAGGCAGAAATGGTGAGCTGGCTGTGGAGCCCAGGCACCTGTAGGGGTGGTGTCCTTCTCTGGCTGTCCAGTGGCCCTATTCCCCCACACACCAGGCAGCCATAGTCACCTTGGGCTTGTTGTGGCCTGCAGCGATGTGGCAAACTTGCCCCTTGCTGGAGGACACTGGGCGAGGGTCTTTATCAACTGGTTCCTGTTCCTCAATGACCTGGGTGGAGCTCTGAAATGACAGTGAGCAGCAGCTGGTTCAATGGCATCAAGTCTTGAAAGGCCCTAGTATTTTAGTTGCTGTTGCATCTTCCCTCCAGAACTTCTGCTCCCAAATCTGGCCCAGACCTATGTCTGCACAGACCTCCTCCCAAAGGAAATGAGATTCACCACCAGGGATGCAGGGCTCTGGATAAGCCCTGAGAGGAGGGCACCACCTACTATCTATGCCCACCCAGCCAGCTTTGACCTGGACTGTGAACATGACCAGCCCACCAGGATTTTGAACTTCCCTCCCACCCCTCAGCCTGTTCTGACTCAGGTATAACCTTCCCATATAAACCCCCTTCTACACACACACACACACACACAAGGGAGCACAGAGATGCTCAGGTGGGATTAAAATGGTGGCCTGGCCCAAACAATACCTCTCTGGGCCACCCTGTGTTACCTCTGAGTCCTGCCATAAAAATGGCCACAGGTGTCTAGGATGAGTGTGAGCCCAGCAGCGGCTATGATGGAACATGTTATCACTTCTACCTCTTTGGGGCCATGGCCTTAGGACAGAGGGAGACAACATGAAAACATCCTGTGGGGTGTCAGAGTGTCCAGCCAAATGAGCCTGGGAGGGACAGTTTATGGTGTGGCTGCCTTGTTACCAGGGTTCCAAGTTCTGGGTGGTGGAAAACAGCAGATGGACCTCAACTTCCCTTGCTCTTGCTCATCACCCCTCTCACCTCCTGCTGTGCAGCCCAGTACCCATGGCCCAGGGGATTGGAGACCCCTGCAATGGGACATGAAATTTAGTAGCCAACATCTGTTAATGAATTGAACTACATTCAATATTAATTTGTCAATATCTTTCAAAATATCATGTGCTGACATTGTTTGATCCTATAGGAACATGTATGTGCTGAAATTAACATATATATGCATATTAATTGCAATAGTTTATAATGCCAAAAGCTTGTAATAGTAAACATCCTACTATTGTACCTGACTCTTTGAAATAGAAATGGGAGAAAGACAGAGAGTGGGAACATGTATTTGTTAATATGTATGAAACCTCTGGGTTGAAAGAGTAGGTACTGGTTGCAAGCAAAGAAAGAGAACAGAGAGGAAGGAGACATTTATGTGTTTACTCCCTTCTGCACTAAAATCTTGATTTATGTACCTAGATTACCTATCCAAAATAAATTTTAAAATCCAAAATTCAAGTTATGAAATATTACCAACTTATTATCACTAAAAGCTAGAGTTATTTCAGTAAGAGGCAAATACTGAGATATAAGAAAGCCCCGGTGTGCCTGTTGAACAAAGAGAGCAGGACACTTGGGAGACTAGAAAAGACTCCACACTGGCTCTGTACATCATTAGAGAAACAGATGTTTCCCACAGCAAGGTAGCAGAACAGCCTGAAAATTTAAAAACAAAACAAAACATTTTTCCTAGTAAAATGCAAGTGAGCTTATATTTTGAGTATCCACCATGTACTAAACACTAGGTTAGAGTATGTTATGAGAGGGGCATGGGGAAGGGCAGGGAATGGGCTTCAAAGGTGAGTAAGACAAAGTCCCTGTCTTCAATGAACCTATAATCTCTTTAAGAGATGGGTCCAACACACAAGAACTATTTCCATCCATAAAATAATTCATTTTATGTATGTGATCTGTGACCATTTTTAATTCCATTTTTTAATTCTAATTAAGAAGTAATAGAGACCATATAGTTTTAAAAGTGCTAGAGAATAGGGGCTTAGTGCAGTGGAAACTTAACAAAAGAGAAACCAGGAAGGCTGAAATAACGGGAGAAACCCTATTTTTAGAGAATATTGGACATAAAAGTGGGTGAAAACTGGCTTATCCTGGAGGGCCATTTGCTTTTGCAACTTTTCTCATCTTTGCATAGATGCCACCTCTCCTCTGGGTGAGGCATGGCTGATATTCTATTGTGAACTCAAATGATAAATATTGTTTTGACAGGGAGGAGTAAAAGTCAAAGTTGGAGAGTATTGACAGGAATAGATTACTGTCATTTTATGTTTTATTTTTGGGTCCTGAATGAAGAAGACTTGGATGAGCCTATTTTGCCTATTTTCATTCAAGTTGAAATGAAAAACAATTAGAGGTCTTAAGTGGACAGGTCTGATTCTCACTGACTATTTCTATCACATATTAAATGTGGCAGCTGGGAAAGCTGCTGGACTTTAGCTAGCTTACTAAAAATTAGGCAAAACTTGGAGCTCCCAAATATATAAGGAAAATTTGGAGGAATTCAAGAAGGATGTGGTCAGCAACACATTAATAGTAGGGGATTTTAATACCCCGTTATCAACAATGGACAGATCTTCCGAACAAACACCAAGGATATTGTGTCATTGAACAACAATCTAGATGAAGTGGACCTAACTGATATATACAGAACTTTTCATCCCAAAGAAGCAAAATACACATTCTTTTGAAATGCACATGGAACTTTCTCAAAGATAGACCACATGGTAGGTCACAAGACAAGCCTCCACAAATACAGAAAAATTGAAATCATACCAAGCATCTTCTCAGATCACAATGGCTTGAAACTAGAGACCAAACTCAAGGAAAAAAAAAACAAAAACACTCTAACTCATGGAGACTGAATAACATGCTATTAAGTAAGGAATGGGTAAACAATGAGATCAAAGAAGAAATCAAAAAGTTTCTGTAACCAAATGACAATAAATACACAACAGCCCAAAATCCATGGGACACAGCAAAGGCAGTCCTCAGAGGGAAATTTATAGCAATGCAAGCCTACTTAAAAAGGGTAGAAGAAGTTTAAACAAACAACCTAACCATAAAGCTGCAAGCACTAGAGGAGCAACAACAAACAAAGGCCAGAAGAAGAAGAAGGAAGGAAATAATCAAGGTTAGAGCAGAATTAAATGACTGAGAGACTAAAACTACAATTCAAAGAATCAATTAATTGAGGAACTGGTTCTTTGAAAAATATAAACAAAACAGATAAGCCTTTAACCAGACTCATCAATAAAAAGAGAGAGAAGACCCAAATAAACAAATCAGAAACAACAGAGGAGAAATCACAACTAATACTTCAGAAATACAAAGGACTGTAAGAAATTACTACAAAAAACTATATGACATGATATATGACAACCTGAGTGAAATGGACAAATTTCTGGAAACATAAAATCTACCAAAAATGAATCCAGAAGAAGCAGAAATCCTGAATAGGCCAATAATTGAAACAGTAATCAAAAAAATCTCCCAAAGCTCAAGAGCCCCAGAACAGTTGGCTGCACAGATGAATTTTACCAAACATTTAGAGAAGAACTAACTCCTATTTTTCTCAACCTATTCCAAAAAATCCAAGAAGAGGGAAGACTCCCAAACTCTTTCTATGAGGCCAACATAATTCTAATCCCAAAACCAAGTCAAGACACAACTAAAAAAGAAAACTACAGGCCAATATCACTGATGAACATAGATGCTAAGATTCTTAACAAAATATTGGCCAACCAGAGCCAGCAATACATTAAAAAGATCATACACCATGATCAAGTGAAAATCATCCCAGGGATGCAAGGATGGTACAACATTCACAAATCAATAAATGTAATACACTGCATAAAGAAAATGAAAGACAAAAACCATATGATCATATCAATAGATGCAGAAAAAGCAGTTGATAAAGTGCAGCAACCATTTATGATAAAAACACTTAGCAACATGGGAATAGAGGGAACATATCTCAATCTAATAAAGGTCATATATGAGAGACTTGAAGCCAACATCATACTCAATGGGCAAAAACTAAAAGCTTTTCCCCTAAGATTAAGAACAAGATAAGGCTGTCCACTTTGTCCACTTCTGTTGAACATCATTTTGGAAGTTCTAGCCATAGCTATTAGAGAAGAAAAAGGAATCAAAGGTATCCAAATTGGAAAAAAGGAAGTAAAACTGTCATTATTTGCAGATGGCATGGTAGTGTACATACAAAACCAAATAGACTCCACCAAAAACCTACTTGACCTAATAAGCAAATTTAGCAAAATAACTGGATATAAAATCAATATTCAGAAATCGAAACCATTTTTATATACCAGTAATGAAATATCAGAAACAGAAGGTAGAAAACAAATTCCATTTACCATAGCAACAGGAAAAATAAAGTACTTAGGAATAAACTAACCCAGGAGGTAAAAGATCTATACTCAGAAAACTACAGAACATTGAAGGAAGGAATTAAAGAAGATACAAATAAATGGGAGCATATACCATGTTCATGAATGGGAAGAATTAACATCATTAAAATGTCCATACTACCCAAAGCAATCTATAGATTCAATGCAATCACAATTGAAATACCAACAACATATTTCGCATATCTAGAAAAACTACTTCAAAAATTTATATGCCCACGAATAGCCACAGCAATCTTGAGAAAGAAGAACAAGGTAGGAGGAATCACAATACCGGACATCAAACTATACTACAAGTCAACTGTAATTAAAACAGTCTGGTACTGGCATAAGAATAAACATATAGATCAATGGAACAGAATAGAGAGCCCAGAAATAAACTCAGAACTCTATAGTCAATTAATATTCGACAAAGGAGGAAGGAACATAAAATGGAGTAAAAACAGTCTCTTCGACAAGTGGTGTTGGGAGAACTGGACAGGGACATGCAAAAATAAATAAAACTAAACCACCAACATACACCATAAACCAGAATAAACTCAAGATGGTAAAGGTTTTAAACATAGGCTGTGACACCATAAAACTTGCAGAGGAAAACATGGGAAGTAAAATTTCAGATATCCTACACAGAAATATTTTCACTGATATATCTCCAAGGGCAAAGGAAATAAAGGAACAAATAAATAAATGGGACTATAGCAAACTGAGAGGTTTCTGTTCATCTAAAGAAAACACCAGCAAAATGAAAAGGTAACCAATTGTATGGGAAAACATATTTGCCAATGACACCTCAGACAAGGGTTTGATATCCAAAAAAAATATAGAACTATTATGACAACACCAGGGATACCGACAGCCCAGTTAAAAATTGAATAAGGAACCTGAACAGCCCTGGCTGGTGACTTAGTGGATAGGTGCTGGCCTGCAAACCCATAGGCCGCTGGTTCGATTCCCAGCCAGGGCACATAACCACGCTGCAAGCCAGCTCTCTGGCCAGGTCTGTAGCTAGAGGCAGGTGAAAGGCAACCCTACATTGATGTTTTTCTCCCACTCTCCCTTCCCCTCTCTCTGAAAAAAAATAAATTTTTAAAAAGTCTTAAAGGAAAAAAAAAAAAGAACCTGAACAGATGCTTCTCTAAGGAGGGCATACACAGGGTCCAAAGGCATGTGAAAGAATACTCAACATCACTAGCCATTAGAGAGATGCAAATTAAAACCACAATGAGATACCACTTTACACCTGTCAGAATAACAATCATCAACAAATCAACAAACAAAAGTGTTGGCTAGGATGTGGAGAAAAGGGAACCCTGGTACACTGTTGGGGGTAATGCAGACTGGTGCAGCCACTATGGAAAACAGTATGGAATTTCCTCAAAAAGTAAAAATGGAACTGCCTTTTGATCCAGTAATTCCACTGCTGGGATTATACCTGAAGAAGCCTGAAACACCAATTCAGAAGAACCTATGTATCCCTATGTTCATAGCAGCGCTATTTACGATAGCCAAGTGCTGGAAACAGCCTAATTGCCCATCATTCAGCGCTATTTACGATAGCCAAGTGCTGGAAACAGCCTAATTGCCCATCATTCAATGATGGATCAGAAAACTTGGTACATTTGCACAGTTGAATACTACACAGCAGAAAGAAAGAAAGGACTCCTACCTCTTGCAACAACATGGATGGAACTGGAAAGCATTATGCCTAGTGAAATAAGCTAGCTAGTGAAAGACAAATACCATATGATCTCACCCATTACAGGACACTAATGAGCAAAACAAACAAACAAGCAAAACAGAACCAAATAGATGAATACAAGGAACAGACCTTCAGTGGGCAGAGGGGAGTGAAAGGGGGGAGTGGGGAAAAGGAGGCAAAGAAGGGGAACAGTTTAGTCAAGGAACTAGCATGGATGACTCACGGACACGTGGGATTGACTTTGGGGGTGAATGGGAGGGTGAGGAAAGGGAGGGGGGCAATGGGATGAATGTAATACAACAATAAAATTAAAATTTTTTAAATTAGAGAAAACTAGGAAAGGCTATGCATATGTGGGTATATGGAATTTTTTAATGTGTTGTAAATCTAAAACTCCTCTAACAAAATAAAGTCTTTAAAATGGGGACTATAACTCTAATATTATTATAAAGTTCAAGTGAGATGAGATAAAAGGCATACATTAGATATCTAATATGCTAAAGCCATTGATTGTTATTATATTCCAACTTAAAGCTGCTCTTTTTCTGCCAGGGTAGGTCTAGGCCTTTAGGTAACAAGCCCTTCCCTGGTAAGGGTTTCCTTTTCCTTTGATCACTACATAGCATCACACCAATTTATAATCTCTTAAGGCTAATCCTTACATGTTCATTTATGTTAATAATAATATTAATAATTACATCTACCTTTTATTGGGTACCTGATATTTGCCAGGTCCTGTATGCAAAGCTCTCTGCATAAAGTGATACAACCAATAATCCTAAGACATGATTCCTAAAACATTTTACTTGTAATTATTTATGTTTTCTTTTTTAAATATTTTATTTATTATTTTTAGAGAAAAGGAAAGGGAGGGAGGAAGAAAGGGGAAGAAACATCAATGTATGGTTGCCTTTCACCTGCCTCCAGCTATAGACCTGGCTGGAGATCTGGCTTTCAACCTGGTTATGTGCCCTGACTGGGAATCGAACCAGCAACCTTTGGGTTTGTAGGCTGGCACCTATCCACTGAGCCACCAATCAGGGTTTATTTATGTTTTTTGTTTTTTTTTTTAATCATAGATAGCAAAACTGAACATTAAAATGACTTGTTCTAAATTATCTCATAATCAAAACATACATCCAAAATTTTTTACATGTCCAACCTGGATATCATACAAAAGAAATTATGAGAGAAAATTCTGTCATTTAATAATTTACTACTTAAAGAGGAAAAATCAATGTTTTATAACACTGGAGATAAGCCTGTAATTATGAAGTGCAACAGTGTGTCACTCTAGCACAGATATTTTTTTTGTATATTTTATTAATTATGCTGTTAAAATTGTCCCAAATTTCTTTTTCCTTTGCTTCCCTCTGCCTATTTAACCCCAGCAATCCCATCCCCCTTAGTTCATGCCCATGGGTCATGCATATAAGTTCTTTGGCTGCACCCTATCCTATACTGTTTTTAACATTCCCCTCCTTATTTTGAGTCTACCAATTACTTTTATTAATCCCTGCACTATTTTCTCCCTTTTCCTCTTTCAGTCTCCCAGGTGATAACCCTCCAAATGATCTCCATACTTATGATTCTATTTCCCTTCCAGTTGTTGGCTTAGTTTGTCTCAGTTTTTATTTTTTAGATTCTATTGCTGATAGTTGTGAGTTTGTTGCCATTTTAATGTTCATAGTTTTTATCTTTTTTTTCTTAAGGAAGTCCCTTTAACATTTCATATAATGATGGATTTACCTTGTCTGGGCAGCACTTTATCTGCCCTTCCATTCTAAATGATAATTTTGCTGGATAGAGTAATCTTGGTTATAAGTTCTTGCTTTTCATCACTTTGAATGCTTCTTGCCAGGCCCTTCTTGCCTGAAAAGTTTTGTTTGAGAAATCAGTTTATAGTCTTATAGGAACCCCTTTGTAGGTAACTATTCTCTTGCTACTTTTAAGATTCTGTTTATCTTTAACCTTTGGCATTTTAAATATGATGTGTCTTGGTGTGGTCCTCCTTGGCGCTAGCTTGTTTGAGGCTCTCTGTGCTTCCTGAACCTATATGTCTATTTCCTTTGCCAAATTAGGGAAGTTTTCCTTCATTGTGTTTTCACACAAGTTTTCAATTTCTTGCTCTTCTTTTCCTCCTTCTGATACCGCTATGATTCAGATAATGGCACATTTAAAGTTGTCCCAGACATTTCTAATCCTCTCCTCATTTTTTTGCAATCTTGTTTCTTCATTCTGTATTGATTGACTGTATAATTCTTCTTTATGTTCCAAATTATTGATATGAACCCTGATTTTCTTCCCTTTACCTCTGGTTTTGTGTGGATTTCCTTTGATTCACTTAGCATAGCCTTCATAGCCTTCACTTCTTTCCTTCTGTGTTTGCCATGCTCAAGCATGTCTGTCAACTCTGTGAGCATCTTTGTCACCAACATTTTGAACCCTACATCTGTTAGGTTGGCTATCTCTTCATTGCTTAGTTCTCCAACTAGAACCTTGGTCTGTTCTTTCTTTTGGGTTATACTTCTCTGTCTCAACTTGACAGGCTCTTGGATTTGCCTGTGTTTTAGGTAGAGTTGTTGTACCTGTTAGATTGTAAGGGGCAGAGCTTTAGGTATTCATCAGTCCAAGTGACATGTTTCACTATGTTGTGTCTCTGTATGTGGGGAAGGGGTCCATGAGGGAACAATGCTGCCTGCTCAGCACTCACCCCTTTGCCACTAATCAAACAGACTCTGCTGAGACATAGGCAGTTTCTTCCACACCCCAACCCCCACTGGCTTTCATAGTCTGTTGTTGCTGCCTCCACCAGTACCACTGCCGAAGGTGCCACCACTGGTGACACAAGTTCCACCACAGCTGGCAGTGCAGCTGCCGCTATTGGTACCATCACAGCTGCCACCACCACACCCTGACCTCTAGGCTTTAGCTCTGACCTTTCTATCTGTCTCGGTGAGTACTTCTTCTTTATTTTTTGTTGGACCTACCTTCAATTCAATTTTCTGGATCTTTTGATTTTTTTTTTATACTTCCGAGTAGGTGTATGCCTTCTTAGTTGTGAAGGGAGACTCAGTGCATCTACCTATGCCTCCACCTTGGCCAGAAGTGAGATATATTTTTAAAGGAAGGAATAAAAGAAAAATATGGAATATGTAAAACCTTCATTAACAGGAAGCTAATTTTTACAGTAAAGTAAGCAAGCTCTTTTTCTCTACTTTTCATTTTCTCATTTTCTACTCTCTATTTTTAGGACAAAAAAGTAAATAAACACAAATGATGACAAAAGTTCCTACCAAAGGTGTAGATTATATTATTGATGTTGATTTAAATTCCAGAGTGGGTGTTTGACTCAGGAGGGATAGTGACTGACAGAAAGTTGCTTACAGACACAGGGAAAGAGTGCAAATTCCTTTCTTAGATATAAGCAAAAACATATATGCCAGATGAGTACTACAAAGAGAAAGAGACCCTGCTGTGGGCTCATGGTTGGGGATGCAGCTTCCTTAGCCCCCATCTTTCTCATATATTCCACGACATTCAACCAATGACACCACTGCATGGGACTGACAATTTGGTGAAGCCCTTCCTGACTGTGGGCTAGGCCTTCCCAGATTTGTGGAGGCTGGGAAGAGGTAGGGTTAGGGAAAGTTATCTATATAATTTTGTGGCATTTCTTGACAGCAATGACAGAGGAAAGTAGCAATGCTGTACAAAGCCAATTATTATTCACCTGTATCAATAACAAATTATTATTCAATTGTATCTGGGTAGGAATACATTTCACCCTATGGATATTACATCTCTCTCTCATCAGCTTAGAAGCTAGTATGAACCAGTCTTGCACACAGCTGAGTGAAGGAAGTAGTCTGTATCGATGTAGTCAATCTAGGAGTTTCTGAGATCTGACCATACCAAGAGGGATCACACTTTCATTCTGTCTGCTCATGGCTAGGCTGAGCAGTCTCGAGAACTGAAAGATGCAGTTGTACAGGTTACACACTGGGCTACTCTAGAGAACCTGCTGGCGTATAATGGCTTATAATGGCTCTGGGTTCTGCTCAGACACCTATCTTTCTGCTCCCCCAGTGATCAATGTTTACTAATTACTAATGTTCAGGATTATAACCAAAAACTCTGTAAGATTTCAGTAATCAAAACAGAGTAAGATTATATTTTACTTTATTCAGGTAGAAAATAAATACAATAAATATTATGTTTAAGATTTCAAAACAAGGTAAAAAATAAAAAGTATCTCTTTAATAAAAAATTTGATTCCACATAATCCATTTATTTAGGATTTGGTGATATACAATGTATATATATTTTATTGTTTCCACAGATAAGAAAAACAGACTCCCTTTCTTTTCTACCTTCTCATTTTATCTGCCTTTTCACATTGGAATATTGTGTTAGAGGTTTTCATTTCAGTAAGAGTTGACTTTTCAATATCTAATATGTGAATCAAAACCTATTAACAGAGAGTGAATAGTGGTTTGGGAGATTAATTTGTAGTTCATGCCTATCCCCAGATAATTCAGGAAGGTATGAATAATGATTATATGGGATGCACACAGTATTGATACATATTAAGGATAAATGTAGATTGGATTGACTTGAGAAAGATACAGCTATTCCTGTCCCCAGCTGCGAATGAACATGAACCCGCTCACCTGCTTGCTGTTTGTTAGATTAGCTGAAGTAGCAATGTCTTTGATTTCAAGTTATAAGTAGTAATTATCTCATACCAATTTATTTGAAAGCCCAAAGCGAAACAGAGGTTAAAGCCTTTTGCAGTTCATGAAAGACTAGTATTGAATTGGAATTACATTTGTTTTCTATAGCACTTTCTAATGAGCACCAAAATTTCCATGTGGGATGATAATTCTTTCAAATTTCTTGAGTTCAGATGATACAAACTATCTCATATCAGTATGTCCCAGCAGTTGTTCCTGCACTAAGAGTGCTTCTGTAAAACCAACAGCCTCATCTAGGAAAGGAAAAGATTTAAGGACTGAATGAACTATTTCAGGGGGAGAAAATGACATTTGAACCAATGAACAATTTCACAACTTTCCTTTAGGTTGAAGACAGGTTTTGTTCTAGCATTTTTATGCTCAGAAATTTTCTACAAATTGTAATTATTATTCTGCAATTACACTAAATGCCAGCTTCTGTTATCTCTTTTGAACCCTGTAAAACTGCAAAGCAATACACTGTAGCCATAATGAACTTTCTAAATTAGATACACTATACTGATTTAATGTGGGTACAGCTAAAGTCCAGTGGAAGCAACTGATTACTTATGGTTGTAAATGTTGAAAAATGAGCAAAGAAGGTGTTAGTAATTCTCTCTCTCTCTCTCTCTCTCTCCCTCCCTCTCTCCTCCCGTCTCACCTTTCATTAACTAAATTAGTACTGAAGCATAATTTCAAAATGATAAAACCATACTCTTACATAAATTGAACATTACTTAAAGATTTTATTTATTTCTTTATATAAGGAGGAATCAATAATATTTTATTGGAAAATTTGAAGATCAGGCAATCAGGAATGTGGAAGTGAATTTGCTAACAGATGCAAACAGGTTTACTATCTCATAAGACAATAAAATATGTTTGGAGTAACATTTTATAGGTTAGAAAGCATTTGTATACTTACCAGATAAAATTCATTAACACTACATGGATAAGAATCATGAATTACACTCAATTTTCTACAATTTAATTCTGCCCCTACAGAGTTCCAAAACAGGCCAGTACCAAGCAGAGGTGAAACTTCTATAGGATCCAATAATCCCCTGAAGGTCAGCTAGACAATGCCCAGCACACCCAGGGGGAAGGACATCAGCTATTTTTTAGACCATTTCTAAGTATTTGGCAATTTCTTTAATAGTCAGTTAGAGTCAGCTGGCCATACAGGTATTTCAGATGAATAGAAAGGTAGCTGGAAAGAAATAAAGATCTTGCAAACCTACCCAAGCAAGGGCTTAAATAAAGCCAAGACCAAAATGTAGAAACATTTGGTTCTGGAAAGTTAGAGCTAGATGAGACCTTAGGGATCACCTAAGACTCTCATTTTAAAGAAAATCAGTCTGGCTGACTTCTTGGCAACTGAAAGAAGCTGTTAAATCATCTTGTTCAGGTGCCTTAGGCTCTTAAAAATGCTTTTCTTCCTTGGTGTCAAGAATCTCCTTTCTCCTCCCTCTTTCATACCCTACCTTGGGATGTTTCCCTTTTTCATTTGGGGTAATCAGAATTTTAAGACACATAAAATATCACTTATTAGAATAATATTTCTTTTTAATCATTAATACATGTTCTAAAGTTTATTTGTTTTCCTAATGAAAGGATGGGGCATTAAAATGGGATTTAAAGTAAGTGATGTAGCTCTGGCTGATGTGGCTCAGTGGATTGATACTGGCCTGTGAACCCAAAGGTCGCTGTTTAATTCCCAGTCAAAGCACATACCCAGGTTGCAAGCCAGGTCTCCATCCAGGTCCCCAGCTGGAGGAAAGTGAAAGGCAGTTATACAGTGATGATTCTCTCCCTTTCTCCCTCCTTCCCTGTCCTTCTCTCTAAAAATAATAAATAATTTTTAAAAAAAATATTAAAGTAAGTGACATTTTAAAGAAATAATATGGGAAAATAGCTTTATAGGTAGGAATAAGATCCAAATGTGAAGCTACTTTTTGACTCTGCACCTCATAGAACTAGAGGGTACTATGGCCCTTCCCGTTCTGTGTCTCGCTATTTGGAGTATCTTTGCTGGGTTGGCAATCTAGCACTCTTCTGTATCCAAAACAGAGCCACTAACTCCCCAAAGCTTTTTCCTGATTGAAAAAAGCAAAGTGTCCCTGAAAAACAAAACATCTCTCTTTCTTTTTCAATTTCAAAGAGTATACTTTAAAATTTTATCCCTTCCTAGGATTTCTTTATGCACAACTCATTCAGATCAAGACTACTCTATCTATATGTATTATACTCTATATTGCACACTTGACATTGATTGAACACAGGATGGTGTTACTCGGTGTCATTAGATGGATTCTATCTAATCAGTAAAGATACTTATTAGTTAAAATTAAATCAATGCCAGTAGTAATACATGGTTTCTCAAAATGAGAGATTATAAAAAATCAGATTCTAATTACTATAATTATTTCTTTCAAAATGTAAAGTATACAAATTTTTCATATTAATGGGAGAAAAACAGAAAAGGAAGCTGGGAAAAATGAATCTTATTTGTCATCTTATCTTTGTCTTCAAGTCTTAGGCTAAATTGCTATTAATTTCATTTTGTTAAATTCAGCTCCATTCTGCTCTGGCTGGTGACACAGTGGATAAGGCACCAGCCTGTGAACCCAAAGGTCACTGGTTTGATTCCCCAGTTAGGGCACATAACCAGGTTGCAAGCCAGGTCTGTAGCTGGAGGCAGGTGAAAGGCAACCATACATTGAAGTCTCTCTCCTTCTCCACCTCTCTCCCTTCCCCTCTGGAAATAATAAATAAAATCTTTTTAAATAATTTTTTTAATTCAGCTCATTTCTGTCAGTACTTTAGAAATGTGGATGGAAAGAACAAAGCTGCATTTTGCCCCCAATTTAATTCAAAAATTTCATAAAAAATTATTTATGTAAATGTAGATAGAGTTCTGAAGGAGCTGATGATACCTATCATTTTGTTTCTTGGGCATTTGGAATGTTTTATCCTGAGAACTTCCTATTTTGTCTGCACTTCTCCTCAAAAAATAATTGTTACAAGAAACAAAGTACTGAAGTCCACCTTCTTGTCACAGCAGTCATCATCTTATTACATTGCATTTGAAGAGAGATTTTCATTTGCATGGCACTTTCCACAAAAGTCTCTCCTTTGAGTTTCATAACTACCCTGCCTGGGATATAAAGCAGGTATTGCTAATTCCCTGCAAAGGAGGAAACTGTGCATTTTAGGGAGTGCAGAGGCCATATTTTTGGGAAATAGTAGAACTAGAAGTTCAGGCCCTGTCTTCTCATTTCAAACCCTATGTCCTTTTATTTCCTACAGTCTCTATTACAAGTTGTCATTGAAAATGGTTAAATTATGAATAAATCTTTGTGGCTAACAGCATTCTGTAGCTCTGGTTTTTCCAATAACTTCAGGGTTCCAGGGATCAATAGTTCCCAGCATGTACTCCACAGTATAGTTGTTGAAGCCCAAAACTTAATGAGGCAGATACAAAATGAAATCATCTTTAATGAACAACATATTCTGCCTCACTAGGCATAGGTAAGCCATTTATTGCCACAGAAGAATGAAAATTTTCCAATTTTAGTTAATAAATGTAAATAGATGTCCTTCAACTGCTAAGGGGAAATCATCTAAGCAAGACAATGAAGCAATATTTTTCTGTCTGTGAAGAAATGAGCCTGATTCAAAGACAATGCATATAAAGTGAAACATACAGTGTTCACTTACATTGTTCAAATAATAGAAATATGTGTCAGGTTCAGTGAGAGGGAACCTTAACATATTAGGAAACCAACACAACTATTTCCTCTTCTCCATTACATTTGAGATAATAAAAGCATAATCATAGAACATCAGACTGACAATCATGCACAAATTTCTCTTGACTACTCAGCAGGGGGAAAGTGATGAAATTCTAAAATGCAGGACGGAAGGATCTCAATAGGGCACAGTGGAGTTGCTGGGAAAGTCTCTCCTGTGGCTTTCACTTCTGAAGGTGAAAATCCCCCCTATCTGAAAGGTCACTGAATAAACGACCATTACCTTCTAGTCAGTCCAACCCCAAGAGCAATCGCTGTATCTAAAACCCAAAATCAACAGAGGCTTTCTGACTTTTAGAACAGCCTTTTTCAGAATGTATCCTTTGCGCATATATGAACCATCAAAGTGTATGAGCAGACATAGAGTATTTAAATAAAAATGATGTTAACTGATTATATCTCATTGCCAAAATTATGAATTCATATTTTAATTTCAATGTTTACCACCTCTACTCTAGCCTTTGCCTGATTTTGAGGATATCATGTTTTAGGTTCTTTCAGATGCAAAGTACTGAAATAGACTCAGGTTACTTCAGTTAATGACACACAGGGGGAGTGTGAAAAACTGGACACTGTCTCAAAAGCACACTGCTAGGGATCACAGAGGACTGGAACACTGCTCACTGTGTGCAGCTTACTCTATCAGCTCTGAGAGTCTGACAATAACTTTAGGGCAAGAACAAAAATTTTATTTCTAGGCCAAGTTTATGTTCCAGTTCCTGCAATTCATGATTTTTGCTACTTTGATACTGAATTACTCCTTCTCTCTCCTTATTTTCTCTTCATTGTGCTAGACTGATTCCTCCTGCTTTCTTATGACTTTGGTGCTTCACAGCTGCTACTCACTCACTGCCTGTGTGCACTGTCTCTCCATGCCTGGATCACTCTGCACTCCAATGGCTTCTTAGATCTCTCATTCTAACTCCCCCAGAGAGTCTACCAAAAGCTGCTGGTCCTTGTGCACACAGCCAGAGCTGTTGCACAGAGCCGCTGTGCTTTGCACCTTGAGAACTCTGCCTGCTCACAGAGGGAAGAGACCTATCTCTGGCCCAGTCTACTGTGCTGGAGTGACAGTGACATACAATACAAACTAGTTGAACTTGAAAGGAAATATTCAGAAGGGAGGATGGAGTGGGTCTAGCACTTGCACATCTCAGAAGAGGTCAGTAAGATCTGTAGATATAGGATGACTCCTTGAAAATTCTTCAATCCCAAAATTTATGACTTCAAAATTTAGGGGAAAAAAATAGAGATGAGGCCCCGCAATTAAGCATAATACTCTAGATCTGATTCGTCACCAAAATATAAACTAAGGATTAAAGATACTGAAGAATGTTGACTTCCTGTAGTAAAGAAGGGGACACTCTAGGAAGAAAGGCAAAAAGTATTATTTTTCTCATGTGCCATAGTATAAAATCATTATTCAAATATTTAATTTAACCAGCAAATAATCAGACAATAATCTAAAGTACTCCTTTAAGACAACATGATATAGCCAAAGAGAAGGGCTGTAACTTTAGAAAATGAACTGCTAAGGCCAGGGCACAAATTGATCTCAGATGTATGCTTCTGAGCATTCATTTGTACCAACTGATGTATACCAGGGACACTAGACAGTTTCAATAAAAATCAACCTATTAATAAAAATTGGTTGACCAAAAATGTACATTATGATATGGAACATTTCCTAATCACTATAATCCAATCTCACCTTCTATATTAACATTGTGTTGTACAGCTTTTTATTGTTTCAAACTTTTCTCCAAAACTGATCTTTTGCTTTTAAACAATGAAAAAAAAATTTTTAATGAAGGTCATATCTTACAGAATACACCCTCAGCCTGTTAGAGTCACTGATCCAGAGATTACAGATGACACTAAAAGAAAGTTTTCCTACACAAGATTTTTAACATTGAAGTTGGGATAAAATATCAACCAGTTTCTGGAAACTTGTAGAAGCAGTTTCTTTGCTTAAAAAAGAATTTCACATAACAAAAGATATTGCTCCCTAATGGGTAGTAAAACATCATCCCCAAATGCACTGATTTCCTTATTTTTAAAAAATGGAGAAAATTCTTCCTTCTTAGTGACAGCTTCAGAATTGAATTATTTCATCAAAATAAGGTAATTTTTTTGAAGCATTCAGAGCACAGTATACTGACTTTTCAAAAGGAAATTGCCCAACTAAGATTTATATGTGTCCTGTATTTTCATCATAAGCACCTTTACCATAGATATCATTGGCACGAATATTTTGCCACCCAACCAATTGGATATTAGGCAATTTTGCTGTAAAAAAGTAAAATAAAACTATGAAAAATAATAGGACAGTACAAAGGGCATAACAAAATTAAAAAGACTTTATAAAAAAATACAAAATATTTGAATGCATTGAAACTTAGTGTAGACTCATGGCAATATTGTGCAAATAACTGATTTTATTTTGTGGATTGTACCTAAGCACCTGTCTTTGTTCTATGGGAAATCTGGTTCAACTAACTGTTTCCTCAAAGAGAGCACTTGGCCTCTCTTTTTCCTTCCAATGTGTGTGTTTCAAAATAAGAAACCAACTCTTAAGACAAATCATCATTGGGATGAAATGCTAACTATTTTGAAACCACCACTACATCTACTAGTCACTGTATGCATTTTACGAGGGATGGCTAATACTTGTATGTAATATTAAAATGGAAGCAACTGGGAAAGCTTGTTAATAGAAAAATGAAACCAAACTGACAAATAGCTTGAATACATTAAGTGTGCTAAAGGCAGTTGTTTGATTTGTCAGTGAAGAAATGAACAAACAAAAACAAATAACTGTCAACCAGTTACTATATTATTTTTTTGCATAAAAAGTGCTTTATGGTCAATCAGTTATATGGTAAAAATATTTGTGGCATACAAAAAAAAAAGTTACAGTAAAAGTACCTATAACCATGTTGGTAGACTCTTGTGTCAATATTATTAGAGGTAATTACATTGAATATGAGAATTCTAAAGAACTGTTTTAAATATAAATAGAATTTACATCCCCTCAAACTTACACTTTCCCAAGGAATTTACAACCAAATTATATTTTTAAATTAGTAAACAGAAAATAAATTTTCAAAGAACACTGGGAAGATATTAGGAAAATGACAGACAAATGCAGTTTAAATTGTGAGTTTATAAAAAGATGTTCAGCATTATCGAGTGCTTCTACATTGCTAGGCTAATAGGCAAGGAATGCTGCTTAAGAATCAGACCTATAGTTGCCAAGTGTATTGTGTTGAATAGCAGTCCCCAAAAAGTTACATTTACATTGTAATCCCTCTGTAAAAGTGACCTGGTTTGGGAAGAGTCTTTGCTGATATAATTAAGGAAGGATCTAGAGATGAGCAGATTATCCTTGATTATCTGACTAGGCCCTAAATCCAAATTTAAAGTTTCCTTTTAAGAGGCACAGGGCAGAGAGACAGAGGTAAGAGGAGATGGCCACATGAAGATGGAGACCACCAATGCCAACAGTCACCAGAAGCTGGAAGAGGCAAGAATGGATTCTCTCCTTTGGAACCTCTGGCGAGAAGGTGGCCCTAATGCTGCCTTGATTTCAGACTTTTTAACTTCCAGACTGTGAAAGGATACATTTTATTGTAAGCTTCCCATTTAAAAGAGCTAGACATTCAGCACTTAGAAACAGAAGGCTTAGAAGAAACATGACAGCTGCTGCAAAAATAAATTTTCTAATGTCTCTGTACCCTCTCCTCATATTAATTCTTCCCAACTTTGTTATTTGGCTATCTCCTACCTTCCCTTCAAAACTCTATTTAAATTATAGATTCTTAGATGTCATGTTTTCTTTCATAAATTCTCATACCTATTGCTAAGACTACTCAGGATTTTAAGTTTTGAAATTTCAAAATAAACTAAACATTTTATTTAAAAAATTACTCATGTCAGTTTTTCTGAAAAACCTCTCACACTCAAGCCTGGCTTATATACCCTGTCATATACTTTTATAACAAATTCTAACTGCTTATACATTATTTTGTAATTGCATTGTTATTTATTTATCTATACCACTATATTTTGTGGATGGGTGTGTGTGGGGGGGGGTGTTGGTTTACCTTCTATCCTATAAACTTTGTATTTCCAGCACCCAATGCTATCCCTGGGACAAAGTACCACTCAATATAGGTTCCTCGATTTATGGAATGAATTGATTTGGAAGTTTACTATACTGAAAAGTTTTGAAATTATTCTTCATGATGATATGCTTTTAGAAAGATGAATTATGACTAAAGTATAAATAACAATATTCCAACATCAATAGGAACATCCCACAGACAAGATATGCTAAGCAACTTTGAAATGAGCTCTGTGAGACAGTATGCACCAATCATTAAAAGTGCCCTAAAAAGACCCTGACATCAGAGATAGTGTTGATGTGATTCTCTGCATTGTTTAGAAAGTGAGGTAAAGTATCTCTAGACATTGTTTCTTCTCACTTTTCCAATCCCAGAATTCCTATAAAAGAACTAGAACTATTCCTGTAAAAGAATTATATTTAGTAATCCAATTGCATTGAGTTTATTAACCACCTATCAGGTGAAGTTTTGACTACTATTGACGGTTGGTCACTACCAGAATTACTTAGATGTGACAACTGAATATTGCTGGAGCCAAATTATCATGAACAGGAATCCCTAATTTTGGGTGCAGTGAAGAAGGTTCCTTTAGTGCAAAACAGCTCAATTGTTATACAGCACAGCTGTGAAGCAGCCCTGGGACCAGGTAGCCCTGGGGCCAGACCTATCTCCAGCTAAACAGCTCTTCTCTGCTCCTTGATAATCTCCTCTGTTTTTCCACCAGTGTGTTCTGTGCTGTGTTGGTCTTTTCCACTGTGCTTTAGTCTGCCCAATTCAATGCCAGTCTGCTCTGGCCTGCACAAGTCTGTGCCAATCTGCTCCAGCAAGACATCTTTGGTGTTTCAACTCAGCCAAGGAAACACAGCCATTGGTGAAAAGGGAAAGTGCACTCTCAGAGTCAGAGAGCAGCCGGCTTATATAGACATAATTTCCCACCCCTGGTCCCTAATTGGTCTGTCTTCATGCAAATGAGGACTCCAAATGCTCAAAGCTTGACTGGTCCAAAAGGCACTATCCTGATGTACATCTATAATTGGGGGAAGCTGCTGTTCTATTGGTTGAAATAAGATTCCAGGAACTTCTTTCTAAGAACTACTTCAGATGGCAGAAAAAGAGTGCAGGCGAGCAGTTCAATTTCTTCCTGAAGCACAGTTTGCATGAGAAGAACTTGTATAGAAATGGCTGCTAGGATCTATTTTTAAATTTGAGGCCAGTTAGACACCAGAAGCCCTTCTTAGTAGGTATTTTCCTTCTCTGGGACCACAGATAAATAACACCCAGCACATACTTGCAATAAACTTAGTATACCATAAGCATGAGGAAAAAGTTTGTTTATGACTAACATAACAAATAAAAAATGCAATTGGTGTTCATATGAGGAAAAGATAATGTGTAAAGGAAGGTGACCTTTGAAAAGAACCTTCAATAATGGCTAAGATTTTCTAAGATCTTAGGAGTAAAATCATTTGTAACCCAATGTTTCATACTCAGTTGTTCCATTTTTGCTGATTCTTTATTGAGATTCAGCTTGTCATTTATAAGAAGTATTATTTTATTTTTTTCCTTTTTTAAAAAAAATTTTGTTGTTGTATTACATCCATCCCCTTTTTGTTCCCCTCTGTCCCCCTCCCCACCCACCCATTCCCCCCAAAGTCAATCCCACCTGTTGTCCATGTCCATGGTTCCTGTATACTATGTTCTTGTCTAAACTGCTCCCCTTATAAGTTTTTGAGAGTGTTATTTTTACATACTTCTCAGCTTTAGTCATTTTAATATGACATTTGGTTTATTAATAGTAATCAGATGGATGTAATACAACAACAATAACATTTTTTTAAAAAGCCAAAAAAAAAAAAAATAGTAATCATCCTTGCCTGTGGAATGAGACATGAAGAACTTCCAGACAAAGAGAAATTGTCCATTATGATCTAAGCAGTCTATCACTAATTCTTGACATTTCAGCACTGAATAGTCATTCGTTTGACTTATGGCAGCATAGTATGTCCCCTTTTCATTCATAATAGTTATGCTCTTTATTTGTGCTGTTGCCTCTAATTTTTTCCTAGACCAATCTTACCAAAAAGTTTCTATTATTTTAATCTTTCCAGATAAATGTCTTTATTTTGCTGTTTTTTTTTCCAAATAAAATTTTAATTGTTTATTTTGCTGTTTTTATGATCAATTATTTAAAATAAATTTTTGGGTATTTATCATTTATTTTCCATTGTCTTTTTCTTTACTGATGCAAGCATTGTCTGCAGGAGAATATCCAAATAGAAGAGGGTGGAGAATGTTCAGATATCTTTGTCTAGTCCACAGTGTCTTTCAAAAACTAGCCTTGCTGTTTGCAGAAAAATTCATCCAACAGAATGTATTCATGTGACTTTTGTAATCCAATGTTTATTTGCATTTGCAAGGTTTATACAGCAAACATTTTTTCTTAGTAAATACCCACATTTAATAAGCTGCCCAGAGGAAACTGTGTAGTTGTAATTAGTATTGCCTTATATTCTGAACAGCAACCTGTGGGCTCCTGAAAGGCCTGACATTAAAATGTTTTCTGTGGAAGGTATACTTTCTTCATCAAAAGTAAGACCCTTTCGAAAGTATGTACATGTTATTAACACATTGTTGACCTGCAATTTTATACAATAGCTAATGCAAGTGCAATCAGGAACTCATGTAGCAAACTACATCCATCTGTTCATTAACACATTGTTGACGGGCAATTTTATAGCAAAAGCTAATGCAAGTGCAAGCCCAAGTTAACTTGTTATTGGTCAACAATGTTTGGGCTTGGAAATACGAGTATTTTTGTGACCAGTCAACAATGTGTTAAGTGCCAAAGTGCTTTAAATAAAAATTAAAGACTGATAGAAAATATGTAAACAATTCCAAGTACTCATCTTTTAAACTATTTTAATTCACTCTAGTGCAACATTGCCTAATCTAGGTTTTGTGTTTTTAGAGAATCGAGAAAATAGAAACATGTTGTAATAAATACAGATATGTTATTTATCAATAAATTAATGGTTTATGCAGCATATAATGTTACAAAAGTTACTAAGAAAAAATGTATAAGATATAATCACAGTTTTTTAGTTATTTCTAATATAGTATAGTAACTAAAACATTATCTGAAGTAAATATAACATAAAAAGTGACAAATTTCCAAAGGGATGTGGATAAGTGCCCTGTGTGTTAACTGGTAAGAGCTGCTTTGTTTGTCTTGGTTCTTAGGTTGTTGAGGATCCTGGGTACATAGCCCTTGGTTTAGCTCTTTTGAATTTTCTCTCTTTTTTTAACAATGAAAAAAAATCTTTCAATTTGTTTCAGAAGCAACAGCACAAAGTTGGAACAGCTTAAGCCATCACTTACAGTGGCTTTTGAAATAAATAAGCCATGAATACTTCTTCGAGGCAATCATAACCATTAGGAACAATAAACAAACAGAAACCCAAATCAATAGTTAATGTCATAGTGAAATAATGTCTTGTTTCTTTCTAGAGGAGACTGAACATTCCCTTTAATCTGCTCTAACCCCATCATATACCATTGTTTATGACACTAACAGTTACGACAATGCAGTATAACACTCAGTGATTCATCAGCTCCCGCCTTCCAGAGGCGCTCAGCTTGCACGTACACCATGAGTAATGGCTCAGAGAGACATTGCTTAATATCTGTAATCAGTTTTAGTCTGATGTGATTTGCAAAATGCAGTCTTCTTTTCCAATAAATGATAAATTATAAGGCTATTGCCTGGCAAAGAGAGAGTCATTTTTTCCCCAGCCAAAGATTTATTTCCCAACCAAGTTGTTTTTGAATCCTTGAATGTCACTTTCAGCTGTTTCCATTCCTCTAAACAAGTATCTGCCAATCACCCAGACACAGTAAACAGCAACGTGGGAGTGTGTAGTTATTTAATGGGAAATGTTGCCATCAGAATTGAAGAGATGGCCTGTCAAAATCTGGGAAAGGATGGCAAGAAAGAATTTGGGAGGAGATGAAAGAGGGGAGAAAAGGAAGGAGGAGGGAAAAGTCACACAGACAATGAAATAGAAAATGGAGCAGAACATTTCACAAGTAGGAAAACCTCATCAAGTTGGGCTAAATAATAAAAATTATAGTTTTTCAAATGAGCCTCAAATGTTTGAATTATCCTTGGAAGATTTCCTACATATAGAGGAACAGTAAACAAGATTGCAAAAAGGCTCGTTAATCTACATGTGTAACGGGGGATGTAAGGAAGCCCCCCTTAATGGCCTGTAAGAGGGGATGTAAAGGGTTAATGGCCTTGGCTCTTGGGCAGCAAGCAGCTTGAGTGTGATGGCCTTGGCTCCTGGACAGGAGCCAGTTGTAGCCAGCTTGAGTGATAAGAAAGGCACTGAAAAACTAGCTTTAATTTCTATGTCTGCTTCTGTAATCTTGCAGGGCCAGGGAGTGAAACTTCAACTATAAAAGTTGCTTTTTGCCTTAGCTCGGGGCCCAGAATTTGGAGAGCAGTTTCTCCTCTGGGACCGTGCTTCCCCAGTGTCTGGTCGGTTTCCTTCTGAATTCTGATAGAACACATGTACAAATTCTTTACACCTTTTAGTAGTGTCTGTTGCAAAAACACCAACATTGCCTGCTCTCTTGTCATCAAAGCAGCTTGAGTCTCATGTTCACAATTTTTCATGAACTATGGATTCTTGTCACTCCATACCAGAATTCAGTTTTAAAAGGTTGCATAATTCAGGCTTTTCTCTACCAAACTGTTTTAAAGTATTGCAGTTAACTGTGAACAGAGACTAATACTCTGATAATTATTATTAAAGTTTTACATTATAAACTTTTCTGAGACCTTGTTGATCAAGAGTAATAATATAAAGGACTTCAGGATATATTACAGGGACTAGTTCTTCAATTATGGATGGGTGCCTAGACTTCAGCATCAGCATCAGGCCTCATGTAAGGTTCTGTGAACCAGCACTGGAAGGGTACTACCATTTCCTTCTGAACATTTTCCTCTCACTTGACTTCCACTTTTAATGTCTTCATTTTCCTTTTTTCTGTCTGACCACTATGTTCATAGTCTTTTCCACTGAGTTTTTCCTTCTTCATTTATTCCATTTGGTCAGTTTCCACCTGGCTCCTTTCTTTACCTGTTCTGCATTTCCCTACAGGAGACAGCATTCACTGTTGCAGAGGACCACATTTTGGTATTGGTTTTCTGGCGACTCTCAAATTTATGCTTCCTGGCTTAATCTGGTTTCTAAGCCTCACACTACATTTCCAAAATACCTACCTGGATATGTTGTATAGGTGCCTATAACTTGATATATTTAAACTAAACACATCAGCTCTTTTTTTCTCCCAAATCTATCCTCCCTCATTTCTTAACTTGAGCAGCAGCATAAGACTAAACTACTAACATGACACATTCCTCTCATATTGTAACAATTCACCACTAAATCAGGCCAATTTTATCTCCAAAATACCTCCCAATTTCCTCTCTACTCATCACTCTGTCTCTACCATTATAATTTGAACTGCATACTCCTGACAATGCATTCAAATCTCCTTATAAGATCATCCCAACATATTCTAGTTTCATACCTCACCCACCACTCTACCCCTCACTTCATTATTGGCACACTAGAGAATTTACCTTTACTTAAAAACTTACCTCTACTTAACTTACCCCTTTTTTCATGCTCTACATTCAGCCTGAAATGCCCTTTTGACTTACCACTTACAAAAGTCATGTCCAAACTAAGGACATGGGCTATGAAGTCAGAGATGGGCTGACTCTACCAGTCCACTTATTAAACACTTAATGTTGCAAAAGTTGATTTATTATATGCTTCAGTTTTCTTATCTGAAAAATGGAAAGAAGCCTACATAACTCATATGATTTTTCTTCATATTTAAAAAATTAAGACCTTATTTGTTTTAGGTTTGCAACAAAATTGAGAGGATGCTAAACATGTTTTCCATAAACCCCCTTTCCCCTACACACATATAGCCTTCATCATATCCACATACACACACCCCCACCTCACTGAGGGATACATTTGTCATAATTGATGAACCTACAGTTGACAGCATCATAATCACCCAAATTTTATATTTACATTACAGTTCACTCTTGGTAGTGTAAATTCTGGGAGTTTGAATGAATATTATTATATGTATCCATCATTATGATAATATAGATTACTCTGTCTGCTCTATAAACCTTCTGTATTTCACCTGTTTATCTCTCCCCCTGCTCTCAGTCCCTGGTAACCACTGATTTGTTTTTTTTTTCACTGCTTTCATAGCTTTGCCTTTTCCAAATGTCATATAGTTGGAATCATACAGTATGTAGCCTTTTCAGATTAACTTCTTTTTTACTTAGAAATCTCCATTAATGTTCCTCTATATCTTTTCATGGCTTTAGAGCTCAGTTCTTTTTTAGTGGGGAATAATATTCAATTGTCTGGATATATCACAGTTTATCAATTTACTACTAAAAGATATCATGGTTACTTCCAAGTTTTAGCAATTATGAAAAAAGCTGCTGTGAACATTCGAATCTTCAACTCCAAGGTGCATGATTTCTGGATTATATGGTAAGAGTATGTTTAGTTTTGTAAGAAAGTACCAGACTATCTTCTAAAGTGGCTGTATAAACCAAGAGCATAAATTTCTCTCTTAGCACTGCTTTCACTATATCCCACACATTTATATATATATTGTTTTTATTTTTATTCAAAAAAATTTTAATCTCTCTTGAGAATAATTTGTATTCTTTAAATTTGTTAAGATGTGTTTTATAGCCCAGAATGTGGTTTGTCTTGGTGAATGTTTCATGTGAGCTTGATAAGAATATATTCTGCCATTGTCTATTTGAAGCAGTCTACAGCTGTCAATTATAATATCCAGTCGATTGATGGCATTGTAAGTTTAACTACGTCCTTACCAATTTTCTGCATTTTGGATCTGTCCATTTATGGCAAAGGAATGTTGAAGTCTACAACTCTAATAGCTGATTTAGCTATTTCTCTTTGTAATTCTGTTAGTTTTTCTCATGCATGCTTTGACCACCCCCCCATTGCTAGGTATATAGGTATATAGGTAAAGGATCATGTATGTGATCTTGAAAAATTGACCCCTTTATCATTACATAATACCCTTCTTCATGCCTGATAACTATTCCAAAATATCTATGCTTATTTTGAAGTCTGCTTTGTCAGAAATTAACATAATATAATAATATGAATTATATATGGATATAGATATATGTCTTTTCCTTCCTATTAATCTTCTTTCTTCCCATTTTCTTAAGATGTATAAATTATGCAATCTGTCAGCCCAATAGCATTGTTTTGAAATAACTTGAAATGAAAAATTATTACCTATAAGAAGCTTCAATCTTTACTCATATTGCCTCTGTGACCCATGTCTCTGTTTTTCTCCTTATAGCCAATGGCAGTAACTCCACTGTAAAATTCACAATTATAATTACTTTTATGGGGAACATTATAAACAAACAGATCAACATTTGTATTGGTTGACAACTGTTCTCCATATACTCCCTACCACCACTCCAGGAGATTTCTTAATAGCCCCATAGAGTTGCCATTTTGTCACACAGAACCACAAAAAATTAGAAGGGTCAAGATACTAATACATCAGGAGCATTAAAATATCACCGAAATGTAACAAAATAGAAAGTTTTTGCATTTAACAAAACTTCTCTAATGAGAATTGCCAGTATGTGTTCAGATAGAATGGCAATGCTAGTAAGAGAAGCAAGGGTAGGAGTTAAAGGATGGCCTCCCTCCCCAAAGCATATGGTTGAATAATAAGTAGCTGCCACATCATCTTCTAAGATTTATAGACAGGTAAATTATAAGACTGCTTTTTTTGAATGAGAATATGAGTTTGTAGCCAGAGCTGAATCTCTTCAAAGTAGCCATTCCAAAACTTTAACATGGGTCATAATTCTCTAGAAAATGTATTTAAACATATTGCTGAGGCTCACAGAATTTCTGATGGCAGCTGGTCTGAAGTGGGCCCAAAGAATCTGAATGACTTACACATTCTCAGGTGAAGCTGCTGATGCTGATGTGGGGACCACACTTTGAAAACCATTGACTTAAACCAGGGAGAAGAAGCTAATCACACTCTCCAGTAGCCCTACTTCTCTACTCTTTCTCTCTTCTAAAAATAAACATTGAAAAAAGATTAAGGACAGTTTGAAGGATGCCATATTATTAGCATGCTTGGTGCTCCTAATGATTAATTTGCTCAGGGCACCTGTTTGCCTTGATCCAGCTGTGACTACAAACTAATAAATAATAAAGCCACTACTTTCCTCTCTTCATTTCTTTTTCTATATTTTTCCTGTGGTGCTGCTCATAAAATAGCTACCTTCATATCATTCAGAAAAAGACAAAGGGTCTTAGTCCCAATATGAGAAAACATTTGGCAAGAATATAACAATGTAGAAAGATATTAAAACACATATTTTTTTCTCTTTCAAAGATTGAATTTTATCATTATATAAAACATGCTTCATTATATTGGTTAGTGATGTCTATTGAAAAATAAGATTCCCGGGATCAAAGATGGTGACAGAGTAGAGAGTAGGGCTGATGGTGTTCTTGAGTACCAAAGCAGCTAGAGGACAGGATAGGGAGCTCGAGAGGTCTTCAGGTCCCTAAGAATTGGAGTGGTCAGCATCTAGACTCAGGGGAGCACAGGCCAGAGGCAGCGGAGACCTGTAGAAGAGTAGGAGAGGCAGTTCTGGACAGACTGGCTGGTGGGCTGAGGTCGGCTTTGGGCAGGGGCGGCTCTACCCAGAGGGGCGTGTTTAACTGAAGCAGCTCCAGGCTCCCTGGTGACTAGAAATCTGAACAGTGAAGTGTGGGCAGCAAGGGCAAACACCTTTGGGAATGAGGAATTGAACTCCTACAGGGGAGTGACTGTGTGAGAGCCTCACTCCAGAAACAGGGAGAGTAAGCTCCTCACAGGGCTACAGGTGGAGGAGAAGAGTCCTCCAGGGAGCAAGAGCAGGGGAGCAGGGAAGTGCACTGGCTGGGGTGGAAAGAGGGCCGAAAACTGTGCTGCTGGGCTACCAGGGAAACAGCAGCTTGAAGCCCCTGCGAGGGGGGAGGCCCAGCCCTGTCCACCCACACAGGCACCCAGGCTCCTGCAGAAACTCCAAATTGTGAGCTGGGAACTTGTAGCTAGAGCCACTGACTCACCCATTGCCAGGGACAAAGGCTGCAGATGTGCTGGGAGGGGACCATCACAGAGGCAGTGTAAAGGACTCCTCGGAGAGCTGGTCTGCTTGGAGGATTGGCTCTCACCTGGGGGAGCTGGGCAGTGTTGGCAGACCCCTGGCACTGTTGGCAGCCAGGGGCTGCCTCCTCCAGGAGCTGCGGGGGCAGGGCCAGTCATCACAGGAACCAGCCAGGTTGCAGGCTGCACTGCAGGGGTGCCAGGTGCCCATCACAGGCAGGAACCTCTTCCAGGAGTTGGAGGGGGCACCCTGCGGGCCCCAGAACACCTACAGCCCTAAAACCCAGCTAGGCTACTGGAGGCCCAGCCTACCTGGGGGCTGACACTCAGAGTCAGCCCTGACTATAACAATCAGAGGCTCTGCCACTCCAAGACCAGCTAGACTGTAGACTGCAGAGGCCTGACCAAGAAAAAGAGGCAGCCTCAGGAAATGGATTGCTGCTAACCTCAAGCACCTGAGAACTACATGAATTATTAATCCCCAACATATCCTTTTCAAAAGTTACTTCTCACATATTTTTAATCCCCCCCATCTCAATCCACCTAAATACCCAAGACCCACCCCCTACTCTTGATTTAAAGTCTACTCACTCTCTGGCTACAACACATTCCCAGTCCTCAATCTAAGTATTCCTCCCCTCCCCAGCCACCTAAATCCTTTCTTTATTCTTTTCTTTATTCCTTTCTTTTTTTTCTTTTCTTCCTGTTAAAGCCCACAGGTCCTGGCTCCACCTAAACCAGAGATCATAAAGGGTGAACAGACACCTAAACCCTTTCTTTATTAATATTGTTTTTTATTTTTCTTATTATTTTTACTTTTTTTTTCCTTTTTTAATTTTTTTAAATTTTTTTATTCTCTCTCTGATATAAGCCCAAAGGTCCCAGCTCCACCTGAACCAATCAGGTATCATTAAGGGTGAACAGCCACCTAAACACTTTTTGCTTATCATTCTCATATATATATATATATATATATATATATATATATATATATATATATATATTTTTTTTTTTTTCCCCTGCTAAAAGCCCTCAAGTCCCAGCTCCATCTGGACCAATCAGGGATTATTAAGGGTGAACAGCCATCTAAACACTTTCTTCTTATTATTATTATCTTTTTTTCCTTTTTTCTTTTTTCTTTTTCTTTTCTTTTTTTCCTGCTAAAAGTCCACAGATCCAGAATACAACCAGATAGCCCAAATAAAGGAAACACCAAGAAGAACAAGTGAAGAAAATCTGGGAGACTACAACATTGAACTCCACAAATCTCCTAACACAGAAGGTTGCTCAACTAAGGCAAGGAAGAAAAGCAGGTTAATCCAAGGCAAAAACAAAAAAATAAAAATAAAAAGCAAGCAACAACAGACACCCAAAATGGGGGAAAAAAGAATCAGTCCATAACCAAAAGGAAAGGAAGAATCCCCAGAAAGAACACAAAATGAAACAGAGGCACCCAAAACATCAGATAAGGAATTCAAAAGAATGATGATAGACAAGCTCAATGAGTTTAGCCACATCAAAGAAAACTATAAACAACTCCAGGAGAACTACAAAGAACTCCAGGGAAGTTACAAGGAACTTACTGAGAACTACAACAGCATGAAAAAGGACATGGAAACTATCAAAAAGTGCCAGCAGGAAATGAAGAATACAATTTCTGAATTGAAGAATACAGTAGAAAGAATCAACAGTAGGCTAGAGAAAGCAGAGGACTGGATCAGCAAGCTGGAGGATAATGTAGACAAATACTCCAAGACAGTACAAGAGAATAAAAAAAGGCTGAATAAGACTGAAGAGGGGTTAAGAGAGCTGCAGGACAACATGAAACGTAACAACATGCATATCATAGGGATACCAGAAGGAGAAGAGAAAGAAGGAATGGAAAACCTATTCAAAAAAGTCATGATAGAAAATTTCCCTAATAGGATGAGTGAAAACATTAATCCAGTTCAGGAAGCACAGAGCGTCCCAATGAGGATCAACCCAAACAGACCAACACCAAGGCACATTATTATTAAAATGGCTAATTTCAAAGACAAAGAGAGAATCCTAAAAGCATCAAGAGAGAAAAGACAAATAACATACAAAGGGGCTCCAATAAGGCTATCAAATGATTATTCAACAGAAACCATTCAAGCCAGAAGGGAATGGCAAAAAGTATTTCAAGTCATGGTAAACAAAGGCCTGCAACCAAGAATACTCTACCCAGCAAGGCTCTCATTCAAGATAGGAGAAATAAGGAGTTTCCAAGACAAAAAAAGACTAAAAGAATACATCTCTACCAAACCAGCATTGCAAGAAATGCTAAAGAGTCTGCTTTAAAAATAAGGAAACAAATAAAATGAAGAAACAGAGAAAGCCAAAGGGGAATACAGACACAAATGGAGAAAATGGCAATGAATAAGTATCAATCAATAATCACCTTAAATGTAAATGGATTAAATGCACCCATCAAAAGACATAGGGTAGCCGAATGGATAAGACAACATGACCCACATATATGCTGTCTTCAAGACACCCACCTCAGAACAAAAGATTGACACAGATTGAGAGTGAAGGGATGGAAAACTATATATCAAACAAATGGACATGAAAAAAAAGCTGGAGTAGCAATACTGATTTCAGATAAAATAGATTTTACAATGAAGGACATAAAAAGAGACAAAGATGGACATTTCATAATACTTAAGGGAACAATCCATCAAGAAGAAATAACTCTGATAAACATATACGCACCCAACATAGCAGCTCCGAAATATATAAGAAAATCTTGGAAGACTTTAAGAAAGACATAGACAGCAACACACTCATATTAGGGGATTTTAATACCCCACTATCAACAATGGACAGATCTTCCAAACAAAAATCCCCAGGGATGTTGTGGCATTGAACAACACTCTAGAGGAAATGGACCTAACTGATGTATACAGAGTCTTTTACCCCAAAGAAGCAAAACACACATTCTTTTCAAATGCACATGGATCATTCTCCAAGATAGACCACATGGTATGTCACACAACAAGCCTCCACAATACAGGAAAATTGAAATCATACAAAGCATCTTCTCAGATCACAATGGCTTGAAACTAGAAACCAAATTCAAGGGAAAAACCCAAAAATTCTCTAACTCATGGAGACTGAATAACATGCTTTTAAGCAATGAAGGGATCAACAATGAGATCAAAGATGAAATCAAAAAGTTCCTGGAAACAGCCCTGGCTGGTAGCACAGTGGTTAAGGTGCCGGCCTGCGAACCCAAAGGTAGCAGGTTCGATTCCCCAGCCAGGGCACATAACCAGGTTGCAAACCAGGTCTCCAGTCAGGTCTGTGGCTGGAGGCAGGTGAAACGCAACCATACATTGATTCTCTCCCTCTCTGCCTCTCTCCCTTCCTCTCTCTCTGGAAAT
>PVIW01009026.1:0-55249 GCA_004026585.1 Noctilio leporinus | reverse complement strand
AGTGCCGCTATGAACATAGGTGTGCATAGGTTCTTATGAATTGGTGTTTCAGGATTCTTTGGGTATAGTCCAAGTAGTGGAATTGCTGGATCAAAAGGCAGTTCCATTTTTAGTTTTTTAAGGAAACCCCATACTGTTTTCCACAGTGGCTGCACCAGCCTACATTCCCACCAACAGTGGATGAGGGTTCCCTTTGCCCTGCATCCTTGCCAACACTTGTTGTTTGTTGATTTGCTGATGATTGCTATTCTGACAGGTGTGAGGTGGTATCTTATTGCAGTTTTAATTTGCATCTGTCTGATGACTAGCGATGTTGAGCATTCTTTCCTATGCCTCTGGGCCCTTTGTATATCTTCCTCAGTGAGTTGTCTGTTCAGGTCCTTTGCCCATTTTTTAATTGGTCTGTCTGGCTCCCTAGTGTTGAGTCACATTAGTTCTTTCTATATTTTGGAGATCAGACCCTTGTCTGAGGTATCATTGGCAATTATGTTTTCCCATACAGTTGGTTCCCTTTGAATTTTGCTGATATTTTCTTTAGTTGAACAGAAACTTTTCAATTTGATATAGTCCCATTTGTTGATTTGTTCTTTGATTTCCTTTGCCCTTGGTGAAGTATCAGTAAACATATTTTTGCGTAGGATATCCGAAAGTTTACTGCCTATATTTTTCTCCAGGACCTTTATGGTGGCACTGCTTATGTTTAAATCCCTTATCCATCTTGAGTTTATTTTGGTGTATGGTGTAAGTTGGTGCTCTAGTTTTATCTTTTTGCATGTTGCTGTCCAGTTCTCCCAACACCATTTGTTGAAGAGACTGTTTTTATACCATTTGATGTTCCTTCCCCCTTTGTCAAATATTAGTTGACCATAGAGTCCTGGGTTAATTTCCGGGCAGTTTCTCAGTTTTTATAATTGTGTTATGTTTACAAGAAAAAATGCCCTTGTTTTTACACACTGAAATACTTAGTGGTAATGGGCATCATATTTTCATCCAATTTCAAATTGTTCAGAAAAAATGTATATGTGTATGTGAAAACAAAGAAGATAAAGTAACTATGACACAATGTTTGAGAAGTTTGGGTGAGGGGTGTGTAAATTTTTGTGCTATTTTTATAATTTTTGTGTCTGAAATTATTTCAAAACAAAAAGCCAGAAATACCTCTTTATGTATGTGTATATATGCTGGTCTATGCTTACAAAAAATTTTAAGTTATATAATATAGTTATCTCTGGGTAGATGGATGGGTAGATGAAACAGGAGTTCTAGGGTAGAAGGGAGACTTTTACTTTCCTTTGGGTATCCTTTTATTTCATTTGAATTCTTCAGAGATGATCAATGTTTGTTGTTTTCAGACACAAAGTTTTGAGGTACTGTGTCTGTCAAGAATAGGTAAAATTAATGAAGATGAAAATTGAAAACCTAGCAATAACTTTTACCAAGATGCCTGCATTGACTAATAACTTGTGTGACTGGTGGCAGCAGAGGTGAGCACAGGAGAGGGCATGCTCATACTGCATTTGCAACTATGAATTCAAAGCAGTCTATTGGGAAAACAAATGAAATTCAAAATATGCATATCTTTGCCTCAGTAATCTCACTTCTGGGAGTTTTTAGAAGTAATGGCACCAGTACATAATGACAAGCATAAAGAACTTTCATTGAAGCACTTTCTGTAGGAAAAAATTTTGGAAGCAAAGTGTATGCCCATCAATAGGGAAATAATTGACTAAATTATAATATATCCACATCATGGAATAAAGCAACACCAAATATTACATATTTAGAAGAATAAGTCAGCTATCAGTTGACTAGAAGAGATTTCCATCATTCATTTTTACAAAGAAAGGAAATGCAGAGAATTTTATAACCCTCCTTTTACTTTGTAAAACAAGTAGGAAAGCCCCACATATACATGTTTATCTAATTAAGGGAGCCATGCAGGACACACACAAGTTGTTAATCTGCTCAGTGTAGAGAAGAAGGGTCTTTGGGGAGAAGGGAAGAAAGAGGAGTTAAGTGAGATGGAGACAGAAGCAGGACAAGGGAAGTAAGCAAACATTTCTTCAGTATCTCATAATAAGCCTAGCATCTCTACAGAGGGGGCTGATGCTTTGTAAGGAAAACTTTGAATTTCTGAAAATGAACATATGTTTTCGTAAATCTTTTATGGCGCTCTGCTGGCATGGATGTTTTACAGAAATTAGAAATGCATGTTGTACAGTTACATTCCAAGTTTAACTATGCAAATTCTCTTCTGTAGAAAATACACAGACTTCAGTATAGGTATTGAAACAAGGACAAAACCCCAATTCTTTTTAATCCTGGTAGTCTGCCTGCTGGTCATTATTTGCCCTTTCTTAAAATATACCTCTGAAAAAATGGCACTCAAAAGCCCCAGGTAAATAATCTTTGATTTATATAACCTGGAAACTGTAAATTTATGGTTCACACACCTGGGTGTCATGAAAATATTGACATATATGAGCAAATGTAAGGAAATTAACAATCCATTTTTGCATATTAATAGTATTATTGCCTGGACTTTTTAAGCATAAAAATTTCATACATCACTTATTCCCTGAGCGAGTCCTGCATTGATTTGCATGATTTTTTCATATTAAAAGTTAGGAAAATTCACTTTCAGAAAGTCTTTTATTAGTAAAAACAATGAAGCTCTTTTAAATAGTAGAATGGTGGGCTTCCACAGAGACTGTAAGTGATGGCATCTTTGTGGTGCCCAGAACCAGTGTTCTGTCCTGCTGCAGCAGCGATTAGTGTCTGAGTAGCTAAAGGAGAAAAGCAGGTTTCATTTACATGCAGTGATTCGCTGAAAACCTACCTCACTGTGGAAGCAAATGCAATAGAATGCATTGGTGATCCTGCATTCTTGTCTCCCCCAGTTGCTACCCTCTCTAGTTACTGTATTTGTCTGGGCTTTGTAGGACTTCACAGTAGCTGATTTGGTGATTGCTACGTGGACTAATTTGTATATATGTGTTGATCTTTCTCATGTTCTTTTGAGGTTTTATTGTTTACAAGCTTCTTTTTGTTTTAAGAAAAATAACCAAAGCATCTTTGACAAAATGTTCTACACCAGGCAAAAGGGTCTGAAACATGAGCTTGGGGACCCCTCTTCTTAAAGTGGGGTCTTGAATCATCCTTTCTTTTGTTTCCTCTTCCCCTGTTTCCTATACTGGACCGGATCTTTTGTCCTAAAAACTTGACTCCTATCCTATCTGCTCTTCTATCTACACTCCTCAAGAAATCTACCTACCTGTACACATATACATTTAATGTGTGGAGTGTCACTCCATCTCTTAAATGATTTGTGCAAAAATCCTAATAAAGGTAAGAATACTCCATCCCTTCTTCCCAGTACCCTGAAGCAAGACCATTTCTTGATATGTGATTCCTGCTAAACACTTGGATTGCTGTATTTTAACCTCCAATCATAGGGTAGAGAGAAGCAATGAAGGGGGCCTTTCATTTTGAAAGTGGGGTTGGGAAACCAAGAAACAGAAGATGAATGCATATCCAAGTCACTTAGGAGCTTTAATTCAGGAACTTAAATGCAGGAGCTTTAATGACAAAATTTTATGTCAAAGTAGTCACAAGATTGTTTAATAGGAGATGGACAAATATAACTCTATGTTTGCTGCTAGAAACCAAAGCTCTGTGTGAGCTTCATGGGGCAGGAGGGAGGGAGGGTAGGAAAGAATGTCCCTGTCTGTTTTCTCTGATTCCCTCCACTGCCTTCTGAACTGCAGGAGACTGAGTCCCTGGGTTTTGGTGACCTCCATCACTAGGGGCTGTTTATTTGATGGCTGATTATGCTGTGCTGGGTCCTTCCACTTGCTACCTATCATATTGTAAAACACATGCTGACTCTTTCTCTTCCCCTCTTTGCCCTGGGAAAATAAAATGAATGAATAAAAAACTTTCCATAAGAATGTCTATGTGACCGATAAAGTTTAATGTATTAATGCTCTTTCTGGACATTTGCATTCTTTGAAGGGAAAAGCTTTAAAATAAAAGAATACCCCTGGCTTGTGTAGCACAGTGGATAGGCACTGGCCTGTGAACCCAAAGGTCGCTGGTTCAATTCCCAGTTAGGGCACATACCCAGGTTGCAAGACAGGTCTCCAGCCAGGTCCCCAGCTGGAGGCAGGTGAAAGGCAACCATACATTGATGTTTCTCTCCCTTTTTACCTCCCTCCTTGCCATTCTCTCTAAAAATAATAAATAAAATCTTTTAAAAAGAAAAGAAAAAGCATAATATTCTTAAATGGTATTTCCAACCTTAATGAAAATTTAGGGTTGGCCCTTAGTGGGCAGGGAGCCTTCTATCAAGCAAAACAAAACATAACAAAAAAGCCCACAAACAAACAAAACACTAGAACGAGAAGAAGTGGGTCTTGTCCTTGAGCCCGCTCCACTTCTCAGAGCTCTAGTCAACAAAGGCCAGATGTGCTTTAGAACAGTTCCCAAAATCTCCTTGTTCATTTCAGCCTGGGTGGTTGTTACTGCGTCTCCGACTCAGAAAGTGTAACCCTTCACCCAACAACCCCCTTCCTATTCTACACCCCTCCCCAAAACTCTGGTTCTGCTTAGGACCATCAGACTGGATGCTGGAATTTTCCACTTAGTCTCTCAAATGATTTTCATTTGGACTTGCTCCTTTGCAGGGTCATGCATCAGCCTTAACAATGCTGAGGAGAAGCTACATGGCATGTAAAATTGTAATCTAAGGTTGCTTGGAGAGTGTTGAATTGAAATAAAGCCTCAGTGGAATGATTTATAAAGGTTAAATGTCCTGCTGCCAAGCAGGCCATCAAGCGGGCGGCCCAGTGTGTCTCCAGTTTAAGGGAATTGGAGAGGCAGTGCCAAATTCTGCATCTCAGGCCCGTCTCAGGCTCCTTTATGTCTTGTTGACTCATTGTTTTTCTTGAGATGTGAATAATGTTAGCTAACTGTCTGATCCAGCTCTTCCCACTTGGACTTACGAGACAATTTTCTGCAGATATCATATTTCATTCATGATATATTGATTGTGTTGGTGTAATCAGAGCGTTCCCAAGTGTTCCTGGTGTCAGAGATGATTCTCATTTAGGGCCAGCGTGATGGGATCTAAGCTCCCATCTGCACCCCCAAGATCAGCCTCTTGCTTTGGACTGCTTCTCCACTCCTGCCAATCAGCTCTTTCTCTTTCATAACTTTTTCATGCTGTTTTTCTCTCTGAATAACCATATGCTCAAAATGTGGGTATAAACCACCTCCTTGATTCCCCAAAATATAACAAATCCAGACTTAGTGTCTTAGTCAGGAATCAGGGTTGCAAGAGACCAACACTCAACTCAGGCTAGTGTTGAAGAGTAACAGCACCATCAGTGAAAGAGCTAGTTCTGGCTTACATAATGAAAAATCCAGGGGCTACATGTGGTTCAAAGCTCTGTGGGATTCCAGGACTCAAACAGTACAATCAGAATTTGGGTTCTCTTCATCTCTTACCCCTTTCTCCTGTCTTTTGGCTTCCAGAATGAGAAGGCACAAAATCTCCAGTTTTTGTGTTCAGCACTTTAGCACGCTCAGCAGAAAAAAGTTAACAAGTCCAGCAAGTGTCACACAGCATTGGACTTTTTGAGCCTGGCTTGGGTTGCTGGCTTATTCCTTAAATAATCACGGTGACAAATGCTCTAGAGTTGAGGGCTAAGGTGAAGGGGCTGGGAGTGAGGAATTCAACCCACCGAAATGCATGGATAAGAGTGAGGGAGCAGTTACTGCTGAAGGAAAATAGATTCATGTTACAAGAGGCTAAATGAATGCTGAGAAGTAAAAGAGAGGAAGAGAAGAGGAAGAAAGATTTTGTGGTATGTGGCCTTAAGCAAATTAAGTTATGTGTGTAGCACAGGCAAGTTCTGTATCTCTTTTTAGCTGACCACTTCATGTTCCTTCATTTTCCAGCTTAGATTCCATGATCCATCATTATGATCAATTTCCTTGAAAACATAACTCAGCTTTTTTGCCCTCTTCCCTCTACACTCTAATTGCCTTGCAAATCTTCAAACCTGTTTAAACCAAACTCTCTTACTCTGTACCTGAACGGCTAAACGTGTGAAAGAAATGCACAAACTAGGGAGCCTCCCTTACTTAAAATTTATAGCCACAAATTCCAAAGTCAAGTACTTTGCAATCATAATACATTATAATAAATTTATACTTTCATTCTCCCCACTTTTTTCTCCTTCCTCAAATGTCCAATATTTCTTTACTACTTTCCACAGCTAACCTTGTTTTGCTGTCAAAATAACTGCAATGAGCAGATTTAGCCTAATTTTTCCACTACCAGATCTAATGTCTACTCTGTATTCAGACACTTTGTCCTGCTTTGTATTAAGATGAACTGTCATTCTTTATCCAAGATCACATCTTCCACTCGTACACTGATTCTCTCTGTCCTTTCCTACCCAAGGACTTTGCTTCAATAGTTATTCTTCCTCTCTCTTCAATAATAAATTTTTACTTCTCACAGGTTATTCTTCATGGCATAGGCAAATACATTTTTTTTTTCTTTTTTTTCTTTTTTTTTTTTAAATTTTATTGTTGTTGTGTTACATCCATCCCCTTTGTCCCCCTCTGTCCCCCTCCCCACCCACCCATTCCCCCCAAAGTCAATCCCCCCTGTTGTCCATGTCCATGGTTCCTTTATACTAGGTTCTTGTCTAAGCTGCTCCCCTTTCTTGCCTCTGCCTTCCCCCTCACTCCTCCCCCCAACCCCTTTTCCCCTGACCACTGAAGGCCTATTCCTTGTATTCATATACTTGGTTCTGTTTTGCTTGTTGTTAGTTTTGCTCATTATTGTCCCGTAATGGGTGAGATCATATGATATTTGTCCTTCACTGACTGGCTTATTTCACTAAGCATAATACTCTCCAGTTCCATCCATGTTGTTACAAAGGGTACAAGTTCCTTCTTTCTGCTATATAGAATTCCGTTGTGTAAATGTACCAAAGTTTTTTCAAATACATTTTTATTGTCTTATTTTCAAATGAAAACAAAAAACTCTACTTTTGAATCTATATATCATCCCATTTTCCTAATCACCTAGGTAATAAAATTAATTTATAGAGTTGCCTATCAAATTATAAAAGAACTTTTTTAAAGAGTAGTGTTGCAGACACCATGTAGGAACCACCCAGTTTTAGAAATGAAAAATTATCAACTCAGTTGACTATCTCTGTGAATCTCCTTCACTAGTCTTCCCTCCCTATTCTCCAGATTTTATGTCTCCCTGATCTAGTTAGGTCTTAGCTCTAGTTTTCTTCACTGAGGTTGTCCGTGTTAAAATCACCATTGAATTCCAGTATGCTAAATTTAGCAGTTAATTCTCTTTTTCTAATTCAACTTTTCAGTATCCTTTGAATTCTGTTGACCCCAGCCACCAATTGTTGCAGTCTTGCTTCACTTGGTTTCTATAACATCATTTTAAATTAAGTATTCATAGTTGGAGAGTATTTCCTGTCCTGTCAGTTTATTCAGTATCAATATTTCTCTTTCCTAAAGCTATTTCCCACTTCTGAATTGGCCCATTTTTCATATTTTGAAAATGTTGAGCACCCCAAGCCTTAATTTTTTAACCTTCTCTCTTCCCTATCTTTATCTTCTCTTTAAATTATCTCTTAGCTTAAATATCCATAATCTGATAAGTCTTAAATCTCAGTAGCCTCATTTATTTCCAGGCTTGCATATAAAATGTAATTGTCAAAACAGAATTTTCTGTTTTCCGCTAATCTCATCCCAAATCCACTCTTTCCCTGACTTTTGTCTCAGTAAATGGTACCTTCACTTACCCAGTTACCAGGTCTGAAAACAAGGAGTCAACCTTGCTTTATCTCTTACGTATAGTGCACTCTCAGTCCATTAATGAAATTCATCCTTATTCCAACCGCTCATCACACCACCATTCCTGTTACCTAAATCCAATCCACCATTGCCTGTTACTTCAGTTCCTGTAACAGCCTCATTTACATTTCTGGGGAACCATTGACACATGCTTTATGTTTTGGCTCACAACACCTGGAACTATTAAAACTCTCCAATGGCTTTCTAGCCTTAAAATAAAATCTGAACTCTGTTATGGATTCTTTTTTTTTTTTTTTTTTTTTTTAACGATTTTACTTATTTCATCATTTCTAGAAAGAGGGGAAGGGAGAGAGGCAGAGAGGGAGAGAGACATCAGTGTATGGCTGCTTTTCACCTGCCTCCAGCCATAGATCTGATTGGAGACCTGGCTTGCAACCTTGTTATGTGCCCTGGCTGGGGAATCGAACCTGCGACCTTTGGGTTTGCAGGCCGGTGCCTTATCCACTGCGCTACCAGCCAGGGCTCTGTTATGGATTCTAAGGCCCTCTCCAAACTGAACTCTACCTACTTCTCCGATCTCATCTCCTAACACTTAGGATTGTTCTTGGAATTAAATATGCATAAGCTTCTGAGATGCCACACACCATCCCTATTCCCCACCACACCCACCAGTTGACTCTCATGCATGTCTTCCTGGGCCCAAACTGTTAAGAAACATTTTAGTAAATCTAGATAATGAGAGGACAAAAGTGTATTCCCACATCGAAGAAGCTTTTTTGAATTTCATGCCTTTGAGAACGTTCACCCCAATAAGTGTAAAGTTTGAAGATGTTTTGCAGGTGGAACTGTTATGTCCATCCCAGCCACCCACCCATTATAAGTATATTCCTCTAATTTGATGGAAATATAATTTTCTGTATTTTTAATTTTTTTAGAATCCAGTAGTGAACACTTAGTGGGCTTTAGATACTAGACAGAGAGGTGGCTAAATTTGAATTTTGTCATATAATTAAAGAATCTTGTTCTTTTTGTAGTGGGTTTGGTGTCTGTTTGGGGCACCTACGAGAGGCATCCAATTGATATTTTTCTGTCATATAGATGTTATTCTCCTTTTCTTTCTCTCTTCCTTCCCATCTCTCTAAAAAATTAAATAAATAAAAGTGTTTTTTTTTAAAGAATCATGTTCTTTATGTTCTTATTGGTTGCTGGGCCTCATAGCAGAGCTAAGACTTTCCTTAGAAAACAAATTAGCCTTCAAATAAAACAAAATGTTTAGTGAACACTGCAATTCCTTTATGTTTGTAATCACATTGCACTTTAGGTCAGAATATTTTGGACATCTTTACATCCAGTGACTATGAGTTGTTTGTATAGGGCTCTTTTGGTTTGTTTATTTATAATTCTCTTTCAACTTTGCAATTATATGGTCATCTCAGTTGCTGTTTTTAAAAATACTGCTAACCCTACTCAGTTCTGTGATCAAACAATGGATGGATGTCCATTGGTTATATTTTATATAAATTTTGCAGGAAGCAAAGTTGTATTCTAATTTCAAATTAATAACTTCTGACTTCACAGTAAGTTGTGAAACACTTTATAGTAATTCATTTTAAAGATTGAAGGTTAAAGAAGATAAAATAAAATCAAATGATCTTACAGTAAGCAACATTCCTAATTCAATAATTTCTTCCTTTTTTTACATGGAAGTAATAAAATATTTTATGTAAATATTATATGTTAGTAAATGTTGATTTTATGCATTACTCTCTTCTGCATTCAAAGGTGTTGAATATACCTGGTATAAGCATAGTCAAATGTATTTCTCTCATCTGATACCTTGAATTACGGTTTACTCAGCTACTAAAACGATTACTCACTTTGGTAACTTACTGGTGCCTTTCAGGTTTCCAGGTTTATCTTCTATAAATTAAATGTTATTTTAGACCAGGAGCCAGTAAACTATTTTCAACAGGCTATATCCAACCAGTTCTTATGTATGAGCTAAGAATGGTCTTTATATTGTAACAAAGATTGGTTTAAAAAAAAAATGCAGGCCCTGGCTGGTGGCCCAGTGAATAAGGAGCCAGCCTGCAAATCCAAAGCTTGCTGGTTTGATTCCCAGTCAGGGCACATAACCAGGTCTCCAGCCAGGTCTCCAGCCAGGTCTGTAGCTGGAGGCAGGTGAAAGGCAACCAGGCATTGATGTTTTTCTCCCTCTCTGTCTCTCTCCCTTCCCCTCTCTCTCTAAAACAAAACAAAACAAAACAAAATAAAACAAAACAAAACAAAAAAAAACAACACCAGTCCTGGCTGGTGTGGCTCAGTGGATTGGCACCGGCCTATGAACCCAAAGGTCACTGGTTCAATTCCCCAGCAAGGGTACATAACCAGGTTATGTCTCCAGCTAGGTCCTTAGCTCAAGGCAGGTGAAAGGCAACCATATATTGATGCTTCTCTCCCTTTCTTCCTCTTTCCCTGCCCTTCTCTCTGAAATAATGAATAAAATCTTTTAAAAAATTAATTTAAAAAATATGTGGCAGTGACACATGGTCCACAAAACATAAAATCTTTTAACAGTAATAAAATAGTATCAAAAGATTATAATAATAAATATGGTAAACAAATCTTACTTTAATAATTAAACTGTCTTGATCATTTCAATTATAACTTGGGGCATAAGCAATTTTATATTATATGTTTCAACTATCTTATATGTGAAAAAATTTAACTTCCTTTTGTCAAATAAATTTTATTTTAGGAATAATGAACATGTAAGAATAGTATCTTTGGATTTGAAATAGCTCAAGAGTTTCTGAAAATAATTTATCCAAGTATTAAATGACAGATTGGCATATATTATTCTTTCTATTACTAAAATTGCTGTATTTTTGTATTTTTTTTTTTTCCATTTAGATAGAAGCAGATTTGCAATATCCTGGAGGTAAAGCAAGAATTATTCATAAGGAATCTGGTATCATTGCTGCCTGTGCTATTAATAAAGTAAGTATATATACATTTTCCTTTTCTTCAAGTATTACTCATAGTTGAAGAATGTTTTCCTAGTCTTTCAGTTTATTAAGTATTAGTATTTTTTTCCCAAAGCTATTTTCCACTCCTAAAATTGCAATCTGAAGGCCCTGGCTGGTGTGGCTCAATGGATTGTCACCTGCCTGCCAACCCAAGGGTCGCCGATTCAGTTACCAGTCAGGACACATAACCAGGTCTCCAGCCAGGTCTCCAGCCAGGTCCCTAGCTGAAGGCAGGTGAAAGGCAACCATACATTGATGCTTCTCTCCCTTTTTTTCCTCCCTCCCTGCCCTTCTCTCTCTAAAAATAATGAATACAACAATCTTTAAAATTGCAGTCTGAAAACTTTTTATTTTATAAAGTTATTATATTATTTGGTAATTTTAATTTTTTACTTTGACTATATAGCAGATAAAGTAATGTTATATTACTACACAGAGAGAAGTATCAAGTATTTATATATGATAGTCTTTTAGAATTAATACAACATTTTATAAGAGTTAATCCAAATAAAAGGTTTCCTATTTTCCTTATATGAATATGTTCCATGTGGGTCTTAATATTAGACCAAATTTAAGCTGATGTGACTCATAGAAATTCTCCCCCTTTGACTTACAGCTATAATAGCTGCCTAACTAGTGTTACTTATTTTCTTCCAACTTCAATATTAAAATGGTTACACAAAAATTCACCAGCTTGGTAAACTTTTTAGAATGTATGCTGATATGATAACTGTCACAATACAATCTAACAAAACTGTTTCAAATGATGTTAAGGAAACCAAGCATTATTACAGCCATCTTATGGGAAAAAACAAATGAAAATTTTGGCCAACCCAGTATATATTCTGTACCTTAAAGTTATTATTTCTTGAGGCTATATTGTGGTTTTCATTTTCAAAAGTAGCTTGTATACATGTTATGCTTTATTAGGAAGAAATTATCATATGATATATTTTTCGGACAAAAAGGAACTGCAAGGCTATTACTTCAAGCCATGATGTCCAAAAACTGGATGTTTCTGGAATTCTGACTATACAGATCTATACTATGATAATACAGAGAAATGGAAACCAAAGGTTACCCTTATACTTGGTTTTTATTTATTAACATTGCAACTTGAATGATAATATCACAGAACTATAACTTTCAAAAGTTTTTTTTACAGGAATGTTCCTAGATTATAAGTAAAGTGGAAGCTGATATGCTAAAGAGGGGATGTTAGGAGCTTGTAAGAAGGTAATGAGAGTTAAAAGAAAATAAATGAAAGGATCTGAAATTATTCACTTATGAAGTTATTGTCTCTGCGTAAGGAGTTAAGAGCTGAATACAATTTTTTAATTAATATATTTTATTTATTTTGCTATTACAGTTGTCCCAGTTTCCCCCTCTTTGTCCCCCTCCACCCAGTACCCCATTTTCTCCAGCAATGTCCCCCTTAGTTCATGTCCATGAGTCATGCATATAAGTTCTTTGGCTTCTCTATTTCCTTTGTTCTTCTTCTTCTTCTTTTTTTTTTTTTAAGATTTTATTTCATTATTTTTAGAAAGAGGGGAAGGGAGAGAGATAGAGAGGGAGAAAGACATCAATGTACGGTTGCTTTTCACCTGCCTCCAGCCACAGACCTGACTGGAGACCTGGCCTGCAACCTGGTTATGTGCCCTGGCTGGGGAATCGAACCTGCGACCTTTGGGTTCGCAGGCCGGCGCCTTATCCACTGTGCTACCAGCCAGGGCCTCCTTTGTTCTTCTTAACATCCCCCTGTCTATTCTATAACTACCAATGTGTACTTTTTCTTTTTTCCTTTCACATCCAGAAAATTCACCATTTAATTATTGCCTTCTGTCAGCTTCTCAAATCATACTAATACAGTTTTCTTTTCATTATTCCAAAATGCCTACATTACTTCATTTGTTTAAAGAATTACTCTTTTAAGTAATGTTAATTGCAATATTACCAAACACATGCAAAAATACATTTACACCCATACATTTTTTCTTTTTTTTTTAAATTTTATTAGTATTGTATTACATCCATCCCCATTTTGCTCCCCTCTACCCCCCTTTTTATACATATTTAAAGTACATACTGGATTTTGAAGAGTTAATACAAAATATTTAAAATATGCCAATAGCTTACATAATTATTACATGTTAATTACAATGTTTTAGATATATTGTTGCAAAATTAAGCATATTTTTTAATACTTATTTTACTCTGGAATGCTATTTTTGTGAAATATATCACAGAAATGGTGTATTGCAGATCTCACTTTTGTGAAAGTTGTCCTAGAGACAGTGCCAAACCCATAGTAAAAAATGAATTTGGTTTTTGAGTCAGATCCTCCCCACTCCAATAATGCAACTCAACTTTATTTTAAGCTACTGGAACTACAACTTATTCTTTTTGGAGTTTTCCATCTTAAATAGTAGATTGATTGATTAATTGATTGATTGATTTAGACTGTGCACAGGTCTTCTTTCACTACCCTGTTTTTCCTCTACATGTGTTTTACAAGTTGAAACCTTCAGAAATAATGGCATTTGCAGTGCTCAGCTGGTCCCCAGAGTAGAAATTACTATGTCTACTAAGTTGAGGTAAAAAAGAAAAATCCCTAGGATTTAAATAATTTTAAATTATTTAAATCTAGTATTCTAGCTAGTATTCTAGCTATTTTTTGAACTTGTGGTTGACGTCCTATGTGGTCCTAAACTAACCCCTGAACAATTTAAGAGTCTGTTGACATAGAGATTAGGTATGTTCACATTTCAATAATAAAATTTACTATAGCATTAATTCCTTTTCTCAAGCATGCCCAGTTTGGGGGCCTTCATAACTGGAAATGCTTATTTCCATCATTTATTTGAAAGGAATCTCATCTAATTTCCATGCTAATATGAGAATATATATTGTCTATGTATACGAATCATAGTTTATTAGTTTGCAAATTCCATCCAAATTGGTCTTCATTCTCAGCATCTTTTTTAACCTAAAGATTGACTGACCTTTTCTCTCCTCAAGTTAGGGAAGTTTTCTGTCATTACTTTTTCAAAGAGGTTTTCTATCCCTTGCTCCTCCTTTTCTCCTTCCAGTATCCCTATGATATGAATGTTATTACGTTTCATGTTGTCCTGCAGCTCTCTTAAAACCTCTTCATTCTTTTTCAGACTTTTTATTCTGTTGCACTGCCTAGGAACTTTTTTCTATATTGACCTCCAGCTCAATGATCCGATTCTCTGCTTTCTCTAGCCTGCTTTTGATTCCTTCTACTGTGTTCTTCAATTCAGAAATGGTATTCTTCATTTCCTCCTGACTCTTATTGATGGTTTCTGTGTCCTTTTTAATGCTTGTGTAGTTCACAGTAAGTTCCTTGTAGCTTTCCTGGAGTTTTTTGTAGTTACCCTGGAGTTCTTCATAGTTCCCCTGGAGTTGTTTGTAGTTTTCTTTAAACTCTCTGAGCTCATTGAGCTTCTCTATAATCATTATTTTGAATTCGATGTCTGAGAGTGTGCTTACCTCTATTTCATTTTGCACGCTTCCTGGGGATTCCTCCTTTCCAATTGCTGAGGGTTTATTTCTTTGTCTCCCCATTTGAGATGACTCTTGTTTGTTTCTGCTTCTTGGGTTGGTCTGCTTTGACTTATTGTCTTGGTGGTATGACCTTCTGTGGTGTAGAGGTGCACTTTTTTTACTTCCTAGATCTTTGCTTGGTGATGTCAGCTTGTGTCCCAGTCAGCCAGTTGGAGACTACCAGAGATCCACTATGTCTTTGTCTCCTTTAGTTGTTAATCCAATCAGTCTGTGATCAGGGGTCAGTTTTAGGCACCTTGGTCACGAATCGGCTCTTCTCTTCTGTCTCTGGTAATAAGACTTCTCTCCAATTGGTGTTCTGTTGGTTATTCTGGATGATTTCTCCCCAATTAAGTTTAATTCCAGTTTGGTGTTGGGAGGAGATTGGCATAGCTCCACTTACTCCTCCGCCATCTTGGTTCTCTCTAAAAGTTGTATCTTAGAACTTTCAGATACAACAGAAGGAAAAAAATGTGGGCTACTTTCATTCTGGTTGACATTCCTTTGTAGGTCAGAATTTCTTGGCTCTACATGCTCATGATGATTTAACAGCTGTGCAAGGTACAACCCCCTATACACACAGCAGTCCTGGCACTCCAATCAACATGCCATGGCTTGGCAGTACGCAGACCCAGCAGAGGAGCCTCTGTGGTATGTAAAGTTAAATATATTTGTGTGTAAATATCATATTTTTTCTTCTAGCTTAATAGATAAAGGATGACTTAATCAATGTGATCTAAACATTCTTAACTTTTCAGTAAGTCATACTTGCTGCAAGTTGTAAATTTTGATTATGAAGAATGATATGTTTTCATTTAAAATGATAAAAATTGTCGGGGACCGCTTTGTGTGGTATAGGAGACTGTGACCCCACACAAACAAGGCTTGGGACAGGCCCGGAAAACCGGGAATGCACAATCTGTACCAGTACCAAGGGGTTCCTGGGGGAATTAGGCCTTGAGAAATACATAATATCCTTTGAAGCTTGCTCGCTTTGACTAGCTTTAGATTAATGTACACCAGATGTTCAGGTTAAACTTATGCACACTATTTTTTGTACCCATTTGGCATCATCTTATTTAGCAGATCCTGACCTGAAGTGGGTCTCTCTGCTCCTTGAATTATTATCTGTAGATAGTATCTGTTCTCTATAATCAGCACTGCTTCACATTGATGGGTGAGCTGTACGTGTATACGGTACATCCCTGTGAGTGTAAAACTCAATAAAAGCCCAGGCCAGAGTTCATTCGATGCACTTCTCCTCTAGAGAAATTTGCTGGCTCTTCCTCTCCTCAAGCAGATCATGTGCTGGTAGACTCATTTCATCCATGACTGGAGGATCTCGCGGGACAGGGTCCCCCTCAAAAAATATTTTAGGTAAATAATTTGAAATACTAACAGCTATATTTTGAGTAATACTTATTTGAAACTTACTGGTTTAAATCAGCAAGCTGCTGTCTATGGATTAAAAATGCTTTTGTTAGACAAAATACTAAGAATGATGTTTATATCTTTTTAACAATTGAAAGAAAATCAAAAGAATGGTATTTCATGACACTTGAAAATTGTATGAAATTCAAATATCTGTACCTATAAACAAAGTCTTATTGAAATATAGGCATAGTCATTAGTTCACATTTTGCCTATGCATGCTTTCACGCTGCAATGGCAGAGCTGAGTAATGAGACAAAGACCATATGCCCTAAAGCTCAAAATACTTATTACCTGGTCCTTTACAAAAAGTTTGCTAACCCCTCATCTAGATAGTATCTTTTAATAGATATCAACTAAAAACTATGCCTATGCTAAGTATGACCCTTTTTTAATGATGAAACAAGTATATATATTTTTCTTTGAACAAATGAAAACAATATAATCACTTTAAACTTAAGCAAAGTATAAAATGAAAATGATCTGAAACAATTTTTTTCGTAGTAATGGAAGATCTTCTTGAGCCATGGTTATCAAAAATGTGATCCAGGTTAAACCTCCAAGAGATCCCTTTATTGATAATTAGGGTATAGAAATTGATACATAAAATAGAAGAAACCCAGCACCTTAATTTTCTCAGGTGGCTTTCTAGGTGGTAATTTTTTTCCAGCTTCCTACATTCTGTGGATTTTTTCTTTGACCAGAAAGAAAATTTTTTTCACTAATTAGTAAGGCTGATTATTTAAGTAAAACATAATTATTTTTAATAACATCTAACTATTTTATACTGATTGCAGTTCCTTTAGTGCTTATATCATGTTATTTTTCTTTCAGGTGCCTGCTGTAGCTGTTTTCATTTCTCCTACTTACCATTCTTCAGATGAAACTTGAGATCCACAAAGATCAAGTGATTTAATTCAGATTGCAATTAAAATTTGTGGTAAAGCTTGTATTAGAGCCCTCCATTCCTCTAAGCTCATTGATTTCAGGTAGAAGCTTTTTTTTTTTTTTTTAACTTTTAGAGAGAGGGTAAGGAAGAGAGGCAGAGAGGGAGAGAAACATCAATGTATGGTTGCCTTTCACCTGCCTCCAGCTACAGATCTGGCTGGAGACCTGGCCTGCAACCTGGTTATGTGCCATGGCTGGGAATTGAACCAGCGACCTTTGGTTATGTGCCCTGGCTGGGAATTGAACCAGCGACTGGTTAAGGATAAGGAACCAGCCTTATCCTTAACCAGTGGATAAGGCTGGTTCCTTATCCACTGTGCCACCAGCCAGGGCCTTCAGGTAGGAGCATTTTAAAAATAAATTGAAAAAGTTACGAACCAATCTGGCTAGTATTCAAATGACTGACTTGGTCATATTAGTTATTTTTTTTTTAATGAACAGGTATATTAAAATTCATTTATAAAACCTACTGCTTTTTACACCTTTTATGGGGGAACTTAAAGATAATGTCCAAAATATATGAGAAGAAATAATAGGCATTGTTTCCAACCCTAGTTTCAGAGAATACAACATAGTTCTTCTTGTAACAGCTTTCTCTGCTGATCTTTCTGCTTTCACTCTTGCTCCCTCTGTTGTGTACACAGAAACCAGAGTTTCTGTTTTCTAAAGCATCATTCAGGTTGTCACTCTCCTGCTTAACACTTTCTGATTCCCCAGTACAACTTGAAAAAAATCCTATTAACATGGTGTCTCAGGCGCTAAGTGATCCAACCTCTGCTGACCTCGGGCAGCCTCAGCTCCCTTTATTACACACCTGATTTTCTTTGCCCTGGTTACAGTGGCCTTTTTTTCTATCAGTGGAATGCAATAAGCTCATTGCCATGTTAGAGCCTGTGCCTTGCATTCTTCTTAAAATACTCTTTTTTGTTTTACCATTCAGATTTTAATTCAAATTCTGATAGATTTTCCCATTTTACCTAGTGTAGGTATCTGCCCCTCCCTACTGTACCCCCAGTCAACTTTCATTTTATCATCTTTGTAGCTTATATAAGTTTTGAAATTATCTATTTTTTTATGTCTTTTTTTGAATACCCTCTGGAATGTCAGCTCTCTAAATTGAGGTTACTTTATCCCTGCCTCATGATCTCTAACTAAAAAGGTATTTAGCACGTAGCAGGTGCTCAGTAAGTATTTTATACTCCAAAGCATTATAATACAGAATTTACCATTGTCATTCTTCTTAGGACTGAATTTTCTTCCAATCTAAAGAAGAATATATTTTTAGTTTGGGCCATTGCAATTTGTAAATATAAGTATTTAGATTGTTCTCCATTCTAAGAAAAAGACATTGATATAATGTGTGCTTTTTTATATGGGTCTTATAATTAATGACTTTTTTCCCTTATGTTTTACATATGCTTTCAGACATGTTTTTAAAGCTGTGTTTGTATATATTTTTTACTCATACTTCTTTCTTTGTTACTCTAGTCAAAAATTATCATTTAGTTAGAAAAAATTAAAGAAGAAACAGGAATCTTTAGGCATTTATGTAAGAGGAACATGAGATTCAAACATGAAGTTGACTAAGAAAACATTCAGCAGGTTTTCATTTTTTGTGGATAATTAATAAAATATTTTCTTAATCCCATTATTTCATTGAATTATGAATACTAACAAAAAGAACACATGTTAAAAAAAGAGCACATGTTATAACCAACTTCTGCTATATTGGCATATTATCTGTATCTCTATATATCTTTCAGTGTTTCTATCCCTTACCAGTTCTGCCAGATAATCTCCTCCTGCCTATCAAATCCTCACTTTTCTCACTACCTTAGGTTAATTAAACAATTTAAAATGGAAAACTACAACAACAGAAGTCCACATGAGACTAATGCTACAAACTTAGAGTAATGTACTGAGGTCTGTCTTGAAAAAGTCCAGCCATTGATAATATAATGAAAATGGTTTGCATCCCGTTGATGTAAACTGACAACCAGGGGGAGTGGACTGGAATGCAGGCTCATGAACAGTGGTGACTTCATTGCACTAGTTAGTGGGGCAGTAGACACCACTGAGTGAGCATGTGTACTGTGTGGTTGTCACATTCAAAATGAGTGAGCAAGTAGAGCAACAAACCCACATTGAATTTTGCCTTAGGCTTGAATATTCCTCCAGAGAAACTATTTGAATGATTCAGAAGGCTTTTGGTAATGATGCAATGAGTGAAACACCAATAAAAGTGTGGTACAAATGCTTCAAAGATGTTTGACAATCTGTTGAAAGTGATCTATCTATGTTCTGGAAGGCCTGCAACAAGCAAAACATCTGAGAATGTTAAACATGTATGGGCTTCAATAGACAAACAGAGCTCCTAAGGTGCCTACTCTGAAGGGGGCTGAGGCACCACTGTCCTATGTACAATGCTTCTTGTATCTTGCATCTTCTTCAATAAATCTATGTTTCATATTGCATGGCTGGGTACTTTCTGGACAGATCTCATGTAACTATAGTTATGGTGCTGTAAAAATAGGAAATGTTTTATAAATTAGAATGATCTCATTAATTTCACAAATATGTTTTATTCTTATTTGACAGGCTTTGTAAATCATTCAAAACATGATTTACAAACAAGTAAACAGTTCCAAATCTATTAATTAAAAATTTGTACAATTTTCTATTTAGCTCTTTTTTTTCCATATGACTTCCCTGCCTTTATAACTTTATACTATTCAGGATTATTCCAATGAATTTAATAAGACCAGAAAAGAATTGGCAAGGAAGGAGGTAAGATTAATCAAGGTGAATTTCCTTGATTCACCTTGTTCCTAGAGCCTAGTCAGTGATGCAGAAATGTATGTATACCTATATGTAAGAGAGCTGAGCTATTAAAATTAATTTCTATTACCATGTTTAGTGTTTTTACCACTCATAAAGGCAATTATGGAATCACATATAAGTAAATATTTTAATTTTCTGTCACAAGTAAAATATTTAATACTAAAATTGTAACGAAAAGAATGATTTTTATTCATTAACAGATGATTAAGAAAGCCATGAATAATGTCAGAAGAATGACTTCTCATCCCAATCTTCTTACCGTAAGTTGATCATTATTAACAGTTATTCTAAGGAATTTAAAGGAAACTTTTAGTTTAAATCAAAAGATAGCCAAGATTTATTTTATATTCTTTTGTAGAGAATGTTTGCTACCAAATAAGATCTTGATTTTAGTATTGGATAAAAACAGAAAAAGAAATTTCCCTGAATACAGAAGCCTAACTTAATGTTGTATTTATTTATTTATTTATCTTTAGAGAGAGGGGAAGGGAGGGAGAAAGAGAAAGAGAGAAACATGAATGTTATGTGAGAAATATCAATTGATTGCTTCTCATACACCTCCAACTAGGGACCTGGCCTATAACCCAGGCATGTGCCCTGACCAGAATCAAAGCAGTGACTTTTCTGTTCACTGACTGGGGCTCAAAATCCACTGAGCCACATCAGCCAGAGCTGTAGTAACTTTTTAGCATTTGGACTACATATTTTTAAGTTAGCATGTTTTATTTTTGAACATTTCTGAACTCTTTACACAATATTAAATTATAGCAGATAATTATTGTCTTAATAACAGTATCATTTCCATCTTTTAATACATAAACCAGAAATATATCTTGGTTATGTAGTACCTCATCATAATCAGTTTGTGTTTTACTAATATTTTGTTAGTTTATCTTTTATAATTCCTGTAACAAAGAACTTATGGGTCGGGGGTTTATTGGAAGTATTGAAATATAGAAGCAGAGCAAAAATAATAGAGACAATTTAAAAATTAGTTGGTGGGTTGGAATCAATATTCATATTGGCATGTGAATATTCCAAGTTATAAAAAATATTATTTTTTTGCCCTGGCTGGTGGCACAGTGGATAAGGCGCCAGCCTACAAACCCAAAGGTCGATGATTCAATTCCCCAGCCAGGGCACATAACCAGGTTGCAAGCCAGGTCTCCAGCCAGATCTGTAGCTGGAGGCAGGTGAAAGGCAACCATACATTGATGTCTCTCTCCCTCTCTGCCTCTCTCCCTTCCCCCCTCTCTAAAAATAATAAATAAAATCTTTAAAATAAAATAATATTTGTTTTAAAGTTGTTCTACCACACAGTAACAAAACTGAAGCCTATTCTTAAGAGGTATTCATGCCCCTCTAATGTAATAACCTATAAAAATTTTACCATCTTTTTTGAGAGATATGCTGATAAAATACAATTGACAAAAACCGATGTTCTTTTCAACTTAATGATTGTTAAGAATCTATCATTAAAATCTTATGCCATGGCACTGGCTATTGTGGCTCAGTCGATTGAGCAACAGCCTGTGAACCCAAAGGTCGCTGGTTTAATTCCCCAGCCAGGGCACATAACCAGGTCTTCAGCCAGGTCCGTAGCTGGAGGCAGGTGAAAGGCCACCATACATTGATATTTCTCTCCCTCTCTGCCTCTCTCCCTTCCTTTTTCTCTGGAAATAATGAATAAAATCTTAAAAAAAAAAAAAAAAAAAAAAAAAAAAGGAGTATCTTTCTAAAATACTGAACTTACTAAGGTAAGTTACTAAGGTTGTAAGAACCTTTATTTTGTTCTTTAAATTTTTAATTTACAAACTCTTTAAGAGAGAATTTTATTTCATATGGCAGGTAATAATAGGGATTTTTCTCAGATAAATAAAATCAGAAATAATATCCAAAGAATTAAAGTGTTTTTCTTTAAATCCTTACCCAATTGGAGAGAGACAGAGAGAAACATTAATCTCTTGCTCCCATATGCACCTTGACTGGAGATTGAACCTACAACGTTGGCATATCTGGATGATGTTCTAACTTACTGAACTATCTGGCCAGGGCTGTTTTTTAAAAAGAGAGTCATGCTTAGTTATACTAACACTTTGCATCTCATCACCTCCTCCTCAGTATCTTTAGCACATATTTGATGATAACTTACTCATTTGCCTGTTCTTTAGTCAGCAAATGTTTATAGAGTGACTACCATATGTCAAAGGCATTCTAAGTACTAGAGATTCAATGAATAACATAGAAAAGGTTCCTGATTTATTGAAACTTACAGTATAGTGGGGAAGAGGGAAAAATGGATAGAAAAAATTTTAAATTGAGGAAGCATAGTATGAAGGAAACAAACGAATGCGGAAAAAATAACAGTAGAGGCTCTTTAGATAAAATGGCAGGGAAGATTTTTGATGAGGTGATAGTTAAGCTGTACACAAAGGAGAAAAAGGAGGGAATCACGATAGGAGGTGGGCAGCATTCCAGGTTGAGGGAACGGTAGGCAGAAGGAGCTTGGAGTATTTGGTAAATTGGAGGAAGACTAGTGTGGCTAGAGTTCACTGAGAAAGAGAGAGGGAGGGAGGGAGGGAGAAAGGGAGGAAGATGGGACCCAGAATGAAGCTAGAGAGCTAGGCAGGTGCCCCATCATTTAAAGCCTCTTAGACCATGGCAGACAAATTGGGTTTTACTCTAAGGGTCATGAAGATTTTCAAGGAAGAAAGTAATATGATCAAATTTATATTATAAAAGTATTGCTTTTGATGCTATGTGGAGGATGGATTAAAATGGGGTCAGAGTAGAAGACAGAATACCAGTTATTAACCTATTAAAGTAGTCAGAGGGAAAGGAGGTGGCTTGAACTAATGTGAGACAAGTTGAAGTGGAGACAAAATGTGTTTTTGATCTTAAATATGTTTTAGAGGTGGGCTGGATAAGACTCACTAATGGGTTGGACATGGTAATGTGTGAGGATGACAGGAATCAAGGGTCACTCTTCGGTTTCTTGTCTGAGACATTGGGGGGCTAGTGAACATATTAATTGGAATGATTTGAGCCTAGTAACAGAAACCTTTGGCTGAAACAAAAAGGAATGTATGGGTTTATGGAAGTTCAGAGATAGGAGGAGTGCCAGGGTTCACTTAACTCCAGTAGTTCTCCGAGGCATCTGGCTCATGGTTAAAAACCTTTGTGTGATTGTTCAGGCCTAATGTACACAATTACAAAAGCTTTACCTGGCGTTCCTCTGGGGGATTAACTGCTTTCCCTATACAGCCTTGGGCCTCACTCATGCTTCACATGTTTGCATTCTTAGCCCCAGGGCCTTCAATCCAAGGTTTCCTTCTGTGAGGCCCTGGGCACAGGTCCTTAGGCTCCCCTACAGAAGCCCTTCTTTACAGGAGAAAAAGGAGTACTTTTCTACTCCTTGGACCATCTCTCCCCAAGGTTCATAAAAATGCTGGAGCCTTTTGTTCAGTGAAACCACCTCCAGGGGCGGGTATATCTGTGCTGATTCACCTGAGGCCTTGATGGCTGGCTATCCCATGGGGAAAATGGAGGGAGTTTGCTTTGTCTGTTTTTAACCTCTTAGTAGTACATGATTAAAGGCTTAAGGCTTTCATCTTTGGCTTGTAGGTTTAATCAGCTATTCTGACACCTGACAGCTTTTTCTCATCTCTCTTTATTGAATGTCATCAGGTCAGGATATGATGTCTAGAACTACTAGGGACATCTCACCATCATCCTGAAGATAAAGCTAATACGTGGAGTGGGGAAAAGGTGCAAGAGCTGTAGAGAAATGAAGCCGGCACTGTCAGGAGCTTAGCTGAGCTTGGGGAGGCCATTTAGTATGTTAAGTTACTATTATTATTATTATTAAATTCCATGACAACTTTTTTGTTGTATTAAAAACAAAAACACCAAAATTCAACTAAGTTTGAAAATCTAATTGGCTTTATTAAGTGATTCAGAAATTGAGCAGCATCCCAACTAGCAACTAGAAGGGGGCTCTGAGAGGTTTTACAAACTAGAAGGATTTTAAAGGAAGAAGGGTGAGGCAAGGGTGCTGTAAACAAAAGGTTGTTTTCAGGCTCTCACATCTTTTCTATGGGGCAGAAGAATAGTTTCTGTCACACACTTTGCCTCTTCTTTCTATATGGGTTAGAGAGAACCCATCTGACAGATTACCTTACTGGTGCTTGACCAGAAAATTCCTGACTGGTTGATTAAAATTTCATTTCTGGGAAAAATGGAAACTGAAATTAGATCAGCTATTGAATCAAGGTTTGTATCATGGGCTTTTAGCACCAAGGATGCCATTTTAGGCCTATGTTTTCTTTTCCCCCCTTTAACAACTGTGAGAATTACTATATTTGACAAGAATTTTATACTATAATAGGGTGCACAGATATTCATATTTATTATTGCATCGTTCTCCCTGAAGCAGAATTCCTGCTGAGAGGTCAGAAGAACTGAATTCTAGTCCTGGCTCCATTACACACAGTGATTTAATCATGTAATCTTCTCAAGTCACTTCATCATCTTTATAAGCCTCAATAATTGATCTGCCTATTCCTTATGGTTATAGATGAAATGATATATCATATTTTAGAACTTTAACGGTATTAAACACAAAATTTTTAACTTCTACAGCTGTAAGTCTTTTTGTAAAAAAATGTGGGTTAAAAAAAAGATTTTTTGTTTTTTTTTCTCTTCCAGAAAGCTATTTTTAAAAAAATTTTATTTATTCTTTTTCAGAGAGAGGGGAAGGGAGAGAGGCAGAGAGGGAGAGAACCAGCAATGTATGGTTGCCTTTCACCTGCCTCTAGCTGTGAATCTGGCTGGAGACCTGGCTGCAACCTGGTTATGTTGCCCTGGCTGGGAATCGAACCAGTGACCTTTGGGTTCACAGGGCGGCACCTTATCCACTGTGCCACCAGCCAGGGTGTTTTTTTTTTTTAAGATTCTCTTTGTTTATTTAAAGAAAGGGGAGTGTAGGGAGAGAGAAGGGTGACTGCTTTCCACTATGACACCCAACCAACTAAGCCACACCAGTCAGGGCTAAGAGAAAGTGTTTATAAGGTCATTGCTAGAAAAGAAAAAAAAAAAAAAATACTCGTCTTGGGCCATGATGTCTAAACCACCAGCAGTGAAGCTAAGTGAGAAGGATAACACGTCCACTTTCCAGAGTTCCGCAAGCGTTTTTGTGCATCAGATAGAGGGGAGAACGAGGTAAACCATTCTGAAATGATTTTCATTAGCTATTGACAAAAGGGGTGGGAGAAGGTGAAGGCTAGTTCTGGGATAGGAGCAGTGAGTTCACAAGGGAGAAACATGGGCTTCCATGGACTGGCTGTGGGCGGCAGATTGAAAAGTGCATGTGTAAACAAGAAATGGAGGCTCCTAGGGTTCCTGGCTGGTGCCTGGCACTTCTCTCTTTTGGACAATGGGGCAAATAGCCACCTGAAATTAATCTGAAATTCCAACAGATAGACAGGAACATGAGCCATCTTTTGTCAGAGCTGGTCCATAGCTATTAACAGGCTAACTGCTCTGTCTCTCTCACTCTCTGGCTGCTGTCATTTTAATTTAAAATGTCTCAGAATTTTTTTCTTATCTGAGGTTTTGATTAACCCAATTATTTAAAACTCATTTCAGTATTATAATTTAAGATCCCTAGCATCTCCCTTTCCCTCAACTCTGAACTCCAGTTTATGTGCCTTTCTCAAGCTATAGGCAGCTGGGCCTGTGGACAGTTGGATTTGAAAGAGGTCTTGGGTTCTATGGAATCAATTCTCAGGGACTGCTATAAGGGCTGTCCTACTATGCCCAGCTCCTACAAATGTGTGTTTCAGGAGGCAGGAGTGGGGTTGGGAAGGGGCAGGAAAGTCACTTGCAAGATGCTTGCCCTTAGACATCTCTATTGGGGACTCTGTTGGGGAGATTGGGTTAGCATTGTGAGAGTTTATGGACTTCCTGGTCCCTAAAAGCAAAAAAAGGAGTCAAATAATTGCCCCCAAGCTGGGAGATGACAAAGAGGTAGGAAGCAGGAAGCCTTCTTCCAGGTCCTTCAGCAGGGGCCTGGTGATCTGCCCTATGGGGGTAAACACCACTTTGCTTTACACTATTGGTTCACTGCCATCATTTAAAGTACTCTGAAAACCAGACTGAAACTTCAAGTGGACAACTGAGGAAAAGCCACTAAGGTGCCCCCCAAACAGAGCAAAGAATTTCATCTAGGACAGATAAAATGCTCACCCAGCAAAACAGAATTACCTGAACTGCTTACCTTCACCCTTGTCAATGCAGAACATCTGGCTATCTGGACTTCCAACTGCTAGTGTCTGCATTTCTTTGCCTGAGGGCTTTTTCTAACTTCTACTGTCCCACAGAGCCTGCCTTGATATCCATGTGGTACACTGGGGTGCAGGACCCAGGAGTAGCCCTCAATCAGTGGCAGATGGAAGTTAGTACGTAAATACTCCACCTTCCTAACCCCTTGAGTGAGATAACGCTAGGGTGTGTTTTGTGCTGTCCTCCAAAGTTCTCCAGCAGGATGAGTTCCAGTTACTCACAGTGCTAACATTCTTGATAATAATCCTTTTTTCTTCCTTTTCTTGACTCACTTCCCTGCTTTGCTACCCACCTTTCCCTGGATTACCTCCCACCAAAACTGCTTGTACTCAAATTCTTGTCTCAGGGACTGCTTCTTATGAAACCCAAAATAAGCTGGTACTGTGCCAAGGGGGATTGAATAAAGTAAATGGATTCTCCAGCTTGGGCTCCCCTGCTTGATTCCCAGAATACTTCCAGGTTGGCTAGTGTGAACAAAAAGGGGTATGTAATAAACCTGACCCACCCGGCAGGACTGACAAGCTCAGTGACTGAAAGTAATCACACAGGGTGGTTGTATCACAAATTGCTAACTAGGCAGGTCATAGTGGGTAATCACATCCCAGGTCTATACCTTACTTAGCAAAGGTCAATCTTTACTTTAAGTGAGCTTTGCCCATTGTTCTGACATATTAAAGAGTTATAGGCAACTCTTTAAAATGCCAGTGTAAGGCCCTGGCTGGTGGTACAGTGGATAAGGTGCCAGCCTACGAACCCAAAGGTTGCTGGTTTGATTCCCCAGTCAGGGCTCATAACCAGGTTGCAAGCCAGGTCTCCATCCAGGTCCGTGGCTGGAGGCAGGTGAAAGGCAACCATACATTGATGTCTTTCTCCCTCTCTATCTCTCTCCCTTCCCCTCTCTCTGAAAATAATAAATAAACTAATAAAATAAAATATCAGAATAATTTTCTTTTCCTACCCCTTGAAGACCCAACTGAGGACACCAGAGCACAAGACCACAGAACCCTTCCTTGTTTTCTCATTCCGTGTACCATTTCTGTGCTGTAAATCTTAGTTATTAGCTATCCTGTACCCATCAATGTAAAAGAGGTATGTTTTTCTCTGTGTTGCCTTTCATCCATCCAATCCTAGTGATTTTCCTACTATGCTTTCTCCTACTTCCGCACACTCTACTACCAATGGATTTTATGCATCTTTCTTTGTCTTCTGCTTTGCGTCTAAAGTATAAACTAAGCTGCATTTATATCATGACCTCTAGGAGCTCATTTTCCACGGGACAGTGGTGTGAGAAATGTGCATAGGCCTTACAATCTAGGAGTAGGGGAGAGGATCTCCAGTTTTTCTGGTTTCAGAAACCTGATGGGGCGCTGAGTGCCTGTGTGGAGTCACAGACTGCTTGGGGACACAGGCAGGTAAACAGGGATTCCTGGAAACAAGTGTTTCCCTGAAGCATCTGAAATGTTTCCATAACCCACAGGCCCAGGTTCAAGTGCACAAATCAAACTGGTACTGAGCCTTGTTATGATGTATAGCTCCTTTGTCCATTCCTACTTCCTTATAGCATAAAAGTCCCACTGTGAGAAATATGCTCACCTGTAAAACAAATGGACAATGAGTCCAGGAGTATAGCGAAAGCAAGGTGCTTATTTGCGTTCTTGCAAGAGTGGGTGCCTGGTGGTATCTGGTGGTCAGGCACACTGAAGTGGGCGAAACTGAGGAATTTATCTTGACTTGAATAATCCCTCCCTTGTTCCTCATGGCTGAGCACTTAGGAGTCACAATTTGACAAGATCATGTCTAAAGAGCTGATTGGACAGTTTAAACTCCAGCATGGGCAGCTTTTGGCAAGATTGTGGCCATCCCTCCTTTCCTTTGTTCTAGGAGGCATTTATGACTAGCTTAATCACGTCCTCACTTTGTTAATCCTATTAAGTCAGAGACCTCTTGACCTGTAGTCTGACTCAGCTGCTAATCATTCCCTAAGATGGTATAGTCCAGTTTGTGAGTCACCTTTCTCCTTATTCCCTACAACACAACATGGCCTCAGGTGCCTTGTTTTGTACCCTACCTGGAAGAGTTGCCATTAAAACCAAACGAAGTAATAGATTTTACAGCCATTTGGCTCAAAGCGAGGTTTGCAGCTGGAGCATCAACATCACCTGGGAGCTTGTAAAACCGCAGGATCCAAGGCCTGTTCCAGACTGGCTGAGTCACACCCTGCCCTGTTATGAGCTCTGGGATATATGGAGGGCCGAGTTTGAAAAGCAATGTTCTAAGAATAAATAAAGATTTAAAATACCAAATTAAAAAAGCTGCAAAACTGCCATTCATGGGATAGTTTGAGATCTGTCTCCTGGCTATGTCCCCATTTTGGCTCAAATAAACTCCAAGATAATTCTCTGTGGATTTGGACACGTAAGTTTACACCTGGAAGCATTTTCTCTTTAGGGAATTTGACCAGCTGGAGAGACCTACAGATACTGATGCCGTATGTTCCCAGCCAACAGCCCAGCCAGACCGTCCTACAGTGAAGCTCCCAGGAAACTAATCCTGCCTACATGCTGGGAGATTCCAATCACCTTTTATAGCACTTAACTCTAGTTTTTGTTCCCTACTCTTAAGTATGAACGAACACAGGATTATTTCAGAGATAGTGTGGGTTCTGTTCCTGACCACTGCAATCAAGTGAATATTGTGATAAAGTAAGCCATAATCTTTTCGCTGATGGGGATAGTCTTGTCTTCAATTTGTAAAGAATGCAACATCAGTGAAGCACAATAAAGCAAAGTGCAATAAAAGAAAACAAGGTATGCCTGGGGGTTGAGGACCACCAGAAAACTTCTGCCAGGTGGAGATCAAATTAATAGTAGAAAGCAGCTGAGAGGAGCTCAGGCAGAAGAACTGTTAAAAAATGTATTAATATCCTCATAGGGGTAAGAAATCTATGGATCAAGACTATGACACTACAAGAAAGAGATTTGAAGGACAAAAGAGAACTCTAGAAAAACGAAAACTCTAAAGGTGGCCAAGACAGGAGTTTGAGATATTCTCCAATAAAGAGGGAACATAAAAGATGGAATGCAGGAGAGTAAAATAAATGCTAACTGGGCTTCAAAATAGATGGTAACAGTTTGGGCTTGATGACACATCAGGAGTGGATAACAGTAACCTGCTCACATCTGAACAAAGTTAAATAAAACTTGGGCAGTTGTACAGGACAAGAATGGACGCAGAGCTGCTTGGTCAGGCCGCTCTCGCACTAGTGGGGAGAAATAATGGGGGCATCTGGATATTCACAGAAACGTTGGGAGGTGAAACGGTAGAATTAATGAGTGACCTAGCAGGTGTGTGTGAACCTGTGGGTCTGATTAAAAGGAGGAAGTAGGGTCTCTAGTGGATTGGACTCCATAAAGCAGGACGAGGAATGCAGAAAGACTCGCAGATGGGAGCGAGCGTGTAGAGGAAGAATGCCGATCCCGGGCTCAGGTTCCCTGCGCGTCGGACACCGGGATAGTCCTTGTCTTCACTTTGGGAGCGTGGTGACCGAAGAGAGACGGAGGTGAGCTACCACAAAAGTAACTCTTCTCAGGAGTTTGTAGTGAAGAGGCACAGCCCCTTGGCCTGTGGAGGTGGCGGGGCGGCGGCGAACGTGAGCGCAGGCTATTTCGAGGACGGGCGCGGGGAAGGCACGTGACGCACATCTGAGCGCACCTGCGGGGTCTGTCGCGCAGCATAGGTGCCTGCTCAGTTGCGAACCCAACCAGCAGACCCCGCCCAAGTCACGCAGCCCGTCTCAGGGGTCCAGAGGGAAGATCAGACTCTCCGGACTTCCTGGTAGTGAAAAGGCCGCGCGGTGCGCACGCGCGTATCCACCCCGAGTCACAGTCAAAGGCGGCGGGAAGTTGGTTTTCTGAGCAGCAACAGAGCAGCTTGAAGACGACCCGAGACGACGGACCAATAAGCAGACGTCTCATTGGCTTACGCACGCAGGTTCCCGACTCCCTAGCTCCCCATTGGGCCGTTCAAGCAGAAAAGGGGCGTAACTACCAGAGCTCCGCCCTGTACCTCGGCCCAGCCTCGGGGGTCCAGGGCTGAGGGTGTAGGACGGAAGTGAACAGGGCTCGCCCCATCCTACGCCCGTGCAGGTTAGCGCTGCCGCGGCGGCAGCCCGCTGTCTGGCGAGCCGGAGTCTTCGTGCCGTACCCTCGGTCCCCGGCCGCGCGGAGCCGGGATGCGCTGCTCCTGCTGTGGGTCCTCATCATGGAGACCAAACGGGTGGAGATTCCCGGCAGCGTCCTGGACGATCTCTGCAGGTACCGCGGTGCCCCGCGCGGTCCCGGCCCGGTTTCGTCCCCTAGCTGGTTTTCACTCAGACTCGCGGGACCACCGAGGCCTGCCCGCCTCCACCCCCACCCACATCCTTGTCCTCTCTTTCTGGTCCCGCCGCGGCTGCTTTCCCCCGGGGGACCCTTCTCTGGGGCCACCCCTCTTTTTCCGCCTCAGCCTCCGGGTTCCTCACACCCCTTCCACCCACCTTCTCCGAGCCCCGGAATTTCCGCATTCCCCTAGTTCCCAGTGGTTTCTGCTTTCCCCCGAGCGAAGCCGCCTCTCCGAAGCCTGGGTCGGTAGGGTGTTTTGGCTGCTCCTCCCCCTCGTCGCATTTTCTTCGGCCTCTCGGCCTTTTACAGGCCCCCTCCCCCTCCTCCCCGCCTTCCTGCGTCTCCTCCGCCCCCAGTGCAGTCGAAAGACCCCAGGGTTTTAAATCTTAGAATCCCAGGTCCCCCAGCGCCGCAGGGAGCAGTTTCTCAAACTCACCCTTTTCCCCGTGGCATTTTTCTGTGAGCGGCTACAAAGAATTCCTTGTTCATCCCGGAACTTCCCATCGCAAGGGGGGAAAAGTCTAGACAGAGTTGGCTTTCTTTTCATCTCTTAATTACCCTTCATTTACTTTACATTTTAAAAAGATATTTTGTTTATTTTTAGTGGGGGGGGGGCGGAGCGGGGAGAGGGAGAGCCCGGGAGAGAAGCGTCTTCGGGTTTCTCCGGTGGGCGCGGGGCTTGGGACGGGACGCAGCCCAGGCTGGTGCCCTGACCCCGGCCCGCGGGACCTCGCCTCGCGGCTGGGGGCCCAGCCCACTGAGCCTCAGGTCAGGGCTTAATTGTCCTGCCTGAAGGACGTTCTCCCCTCCTGGGTGTTAACCCGGCCAGGTATACTTTTACAAGAGAGATTTTTTTCTTCGGCCTCGCCTCTGGTCAGCGGTGAGAGCCAAACGTGGAAAAGGAACTTCTCTTCTCACCCCCGAAGTAAAAATGTTTGGTGCATTGTTACCCTGACTTTCCCCCGGTGTAAGCGGGTTGTGAAATCATTTAAATTACACGTGAGTTAAAGCTCTGATCAAAATAACACCTTTTCAATGATAGTTAACTGTATTCGTGTCTAAAAGTCCGACTTTCAACAGTTGAGTCACATTCACGCTTTTTTTTTTTCCTAAGTAGGAAAAAAATCTAATGTTTATGGGATTACTACTGGGTGCTAGCCACAGAATTTCCCTTTACATCCTTTATATAATGTTCAAAACAAACCTATTTGGTAGGTGCAGTTGTTTTCCACTTGCATTTGACAAACTCAGGTGGTAATTTACACAAGGTCACATTCATCCTATTTTAGAAAATCAAGATTTGAAGTAGGCCTTTTTCTCTACAATGCTTGTGCTTGCCTTTTTACACCAGGTGGGTGTAATGGGAAATCAAGCCTAACAGCTTAAGCTTCACGAAAGAAAGGTACATGTAAATAAGTGAATAGAATAATTTGGCAATGAATAAGAATTAATGTCACTGTATTTCTTTGATGATGGTATGATTATAAATCAGATTTTGTAAGAAAGAAAAAAGATTTGACATCTGTTGGTCTGTATGGATAAATGACTGGAAGAACGTACTAAAAGTAGGATTATGATTTTTTTTTAAATGTTTTCATAAATGTGTATTTATAGTTAGAAATAAAGATGAATATTTGGAAAGGTGAGCAATAACTGGATTAATAAGAATATAGGTTTATTTAGAAAAAGGATGGATGATCATACTTATAGGCATTGAACTTACTAGTTAATACTGGGTTTATTTTCTGTATCATGGAGGACTACACCATTTAAAGAACTATCAATCATTATGAAGGTGATCAATTTTATGTGTGGAACCTGTTTACACATAGTTTGTAAACACTATAATAAACATCTGTTGAGTGTTAAGACACTTGGTTTTCCAGTGAGTGTTTTAAAAGCTATTTATACAAATCTTTTGGAATAGAGAAACATTTTTTCCTTTAAGGTTTTTTATTTTTACAATTATTATGGTTTGGCCATATAAATCAGGATGGTTTGTTTTAAAATTAGGGCTAGGAGACCTGGCCATGTGGCATGGTTGGTCCGAGTGTCATTCATCTCATACACCCAGAGGTTGCAGGTTTGATGCCTGGTCTGGGCACATACCCAGGTTTTGGTTCAGTTCCCAGTTGGGGTGGGTACAGGAGGCAACTGGTAGGTGTTATTTTTCTTTCTTCCAAAAATCAATTGTAAAAAACCCTCAGGTAAGGGATTAAATAAAAAATAATAAAATTAAGGCTAGGTAACCATTTTTTTAAAAAATGCTGTTTTCAAGTAAATATATTTGTTGATTAAAGATTTGTAATGTTAATGATTTAGGCTTTTGATTATGGGCTTTCTCAGGAAGCTTTCACACTTGAAATTTGTTTAATTTCTATGAAGATGAAGCTTAGATTGAAAAAGTTAATTTTCCTGCACTTGGTCTTTTAAGTACCTCTGGATTTATGAGTTTGGTCTTAACTCTTGTTTTCACTTCCTTTGTATTCCCCATTTCTGCTTATTAGTATTTTAAGGTTTTTTAAAATATGATTTTTACCATCTCTACTTCGGCTATTGACCATATATTACTAAGTTTTGAAGAAAATGAAAACTTGAAATGGATTTTGATGTGAAAAATTAGAGCAAGAGACTTAAATTTTTAAGATGTAACTTTGTAACCATTAGGTTGCTTAACCTAAGACATGGAATGTTATTTTTCAGATGGTTTAATATGCAACATTTCATTTACTGAGATACTATGTAGCCATTCGAAATTCCTAAGAAAATTAGCAAACAGTAAATGGAGGGAAAAATATGTGTCTTGGAAAGTTGTATATAGTTTACTATTGAGTGTGATATAATATTTAGTCATTTGATATCTGATTTTGAAAGATTTTTAAATATTTTTTTTGTGTGAAAGATTATACAGTTAACCCGTGAACAGTTCAGAGTTTAGGGGTGCTGAGCCCTGTGCACTCAAAAATCCTGTAAAACTCTCTCCTGCATATAAACTTGAATTCCAAGACTTAAGGACAAATAGCCTACTGTTCTATGGAAGCATTACTGATAACATAAACAGTTGACACATATTTTGCAAGTTACATATATATCGTATACAGTAATCTTACAATAAAGTAAGCTGGAGAAAAAATGTTAAAATCATAAGGAAGGGAAAATACATTTGCAATATTTATTGAAAAAAAATCCATGTACGTATAGTATAAGTGGACCTGTGCAGTTAAAACCCATGTCTTTTGAGGGTCATCTGTACACTAGACTGATAACACTGGTTACTCTGTGTGGATTAGAAGAAGACTTGTCTAAAAAAATGTTCCCAGTTAGCAAAATTGCTTTGTAATAATACATATATGTGCATATGAAAACGGAAGTTAACACCATTTTTATTATGATATTTGCCTTTGATACATTAAAAGTCAGTTTTTCAATGTTATTTAAGTTAAAGAATTGTAAAGTATGTTTTGTTTATATTGTTTGTTTTTTAGAATGGTAAATGTTTTTAAAGGAAAAACTGAAAATATAATTTGGTTAAGTTGTTTCTTATAGAAATGTTTGGAGGTTTCCTTTCTCTCTCTAGCCCTTAATTAAATGGTGAGGTTACTCCACTGTTAAAAGGAGACAGGTATTTTCTGGTAACAAATGTTATTTTGGTGATTGCGTAGGTTAATTAAATAATTTGTGCCCATCTTCACCTTGCTATTTTAGTGGTAAATTCTACTGAAATATTTTTGTACTAATTGCAGTCGTTGTTCTAATAGTCTTTCTATTTTGGGAACATTGAAATGCTACTTTGTGATGTGAAGAAATTTTCCCATGTATAAGTACTATGGGAGACATTTTTATTACCATATACATATATGTATATATACACATACAGTATACTTGTAAATCTTTAAAACAGTTCAGAAACGAACAGAATGTAAGCATTGAAGTGTGATTTTCATGTAACAAAATTCTCCCTTTTTAAAAATATTTCTTTAAAAAGTCGGCCTTTAACTATTAAAAAGATGTATTTATGGTTTTTTTGTTTGTTTTTAATAAAGCTGTACAGGAGAATTTCTAAATGAAAAGCATTACTTTCCTGACCTACTCCTTTCTGTTCCAGTTCTGTTCCCCAGTCTGTTACCTGTTTGGTGTTGAATTCTGGTGAATACTTGAGTAGTTTAAAATATACTTACTTGCACCAATTTCTTGTTTTATTAACTTGAAGGGTTTAGTTTACTTTGGTAGATATTAGGTGATGATTTAGCTTACCACACATACTGTTGACCTCGGCTTACTTCTAGTATATTTATATCACTTTTTTAAAAAAATAGATTTTATTTATTATTTTCAGAGAGAGGAAGGGGAGAGGGGCAAAGAGGGAGAGAAACATCAATGTATGGTTGGTTGCCTTTCACCTGCCTCCAGCCACAGACCTGGCTGGAGCCCTGGCTTGCAACCTGGTTATGTGCCCTGGCTGGGGAATCTTATCCCTTTTAAATGGTTTCATTGGTTACTTTGTGACTTTATATACTTAAAATTATGTTTCTAATCTATGAACTATAGCCAGTATCTCTCAAGTCTCTAATTAAGGTGAGGCAATTAATTGGTACCCCATCTTTTCTTCCATTTCATTCTTACCCATTCCTTCAGCTTCTGTACAGGTGAACCTAAAATACATTTTTTTTAAGTGGTAATATTTACATTTCTTTTGTAACCTTGGATATCTTATACTTTTTACTATTGGTTGCAAAAGCTCAACAGTAATAAATAGCATTTGTTACATAGTATAACTATGTGCATATCTTTCACTGTAAAGGCAAGTCTACAGTGGCTAGGATTTTGTTTCTTTTCCATCAGGATACTTTGTTTTGTTTCTTTTTAGTCAGTTATGTTACCTTGGTAGGCATCTTGGAAGAGATTGTCCAAATGAATTATTTCTCACATTTTACAGAGTGGTCAAAATGATGCTGCCTTTAGTTTAGTTTTCTCGTCTTTCTTTTCTTTTGTTTTTTTTATTTTTTAAAGATTATTCTAAGTATTCTTGAAATCCATTCTGGGTGGTGTGTGTGTGTGTGTGTGTGTGTGTGTTTGCATTGTCTTTCTGCTGTATTTTTGGTGTTTTGCTTCACATTTCGACCATGATTCTCTTGTATATCTACCCCTTTCCCTCAATACATCCAAAGTATTTTTTAAATTTATTTCCCAACATTTTTTTCAATTACAGTTTATATTCAGTGTTATTCTGTATTAATTTTTGATGCCCATCATGTTAGACAGTCATGTAGATAGCCAAAGTTTTTAACTGTCTTTCTCCCTTCCCCCATCTGCTCTTTTATTATTATATCCTCTCAGTCATACCATGTATTCCACAGAATTCCTTTCTCCTTGAGAGTGGCTTCTTGGAGACCCCCACTCTCCTAGTCCAGGCTGGACTGGCTCACTTGCCAAACAACTAAAATTCCCTATCGTACCTTTCCCAGGTTGTCTCTAGTCTGTCTTGACTCTCATGTTTATAATTTCTTAGTTTTCATTTTTGTTTTGCTGGTGCACATTCTGAAGTAATTTCTTTGAAGGGGTCATTAGGAAGTAAACTTTCTCAGTCTTTTTATTACTAACATGTGTTTCTCATCTCATGCTCACGCTCCCATCTGGTCCAGGGTCTGTATTTTGGGTACCGAGGTTCTAGAAAATATCCTTTAACACTGTCTTTTCTTCAGGGTCATTTTCTAAATGAAGTTTTTCTTTGTTACACCTCAGGTTTTCCTAAGATGTTGAGTTATTCTTGGCTGCCTTTTTATATTTAAGATTAGGGCATAGAGAGGCTTATGGATATAGGCTTTTCCTATTCTACGAGTAGATTAGAAAGCTGCCTCTTATGCTGGAGGACTCTTCAGAATCATGTGGGAGTTTTACTTTGAGATGCCAGTACCCAAACCTATCTGTTAAAGTTAGAGAAGGGCTTCTGGTGTTGGTCATCCTTACCCCATTCTTTTGTAGGAGAAACTTATGTCGAAGGTATGAGAGAAGAGTACTCTTGTGTTACATAAATAGACCTTGCTGTCCACCTGCTGCCCACTCCCTGCCTTTACTCCTATGTTTTACTCTCTTCTAGCTTCTTCACTGGGCTTTTCTGGGTTGGGATCGGATTTCTCTGTCTTAGGCTTTTTGTTACTACCTTTCAAGTTGTATTTAGGATCTTCTAGAAGTTTATTGAAGTGGAACTTTCTAGTTGAAGATAGTAGATTGAACACGGACATATATACTCACCAAAAGAGTGAAGTTTTTATTTATTTTTTAAATGCAGATACCCACAAGGAGGAAGAATGGGTGAAAAGATGAACAACATTTGGAAACTGTAAAACAGAAAGGAAAGTGGTATATGACTTAGCAGACAGGATAGACCAGAATGAGAGACTACTGTAGTAGTGTCAATGTACTCCAGAATAGTAGAATATTGAAAAACAGTAGAGGTGAATTTATATATCCTGTGTACATACTGAAAACCTTCAGTCTCTTTCCCCAGCTCAGCTCCTGGATTATGACAACCTGGCCTTTACCCTTCAGATAGGAGGTTGAAAGGTCTTCTCCCGGTATTTGATTAGCTCTGTGAGGAAAAACCTGAAGATAATGACTGCCATTGGAGGTTTCTCAGTGAAATGGCTAAGCCTGATCACCCTTAAATGGTACCTCATAGTTTGATAACCCTCCTAAACAGTTTTGTGCGGTCTCTTGCACTTGACTATGTTCGTATGAACTAGGCCTCTTAACATGAAAGATGAAGCTTAAAACGAACAGGAAAAAAGCTACTAGGAAGAATCAAATTACGCAGGTAGAAGAAAATAAAACAAACTTATCTCCTTAGAGATTTTTACAACCATGAAATAACAATAATCTATAAAAGTGTAACTTACAGATTTGGAAATTAAAAGTATGAGAAGATACGAGAAGCAGGAACATAAACCTAAATAGATGGCTGGTAAGATGCTAGCAATTCCCAGAAAGCAGAGGTGGTAAGCAGAGAAAAGGATGGAATCATAAGAGACCGTCCTGAGGCCCTTCAGCACTGAAGGAGCTTCCAAACAGATTAGGTCCACTGACTGGCTGGTACAGTGGGTAAAAGTAGATACTGAGAAATTTCAGAAGACTGGGGCAAACGGAGGAACCTAGAACTCTAGACTGAAAAATCAAGTCATGGAAAGGATTAAGAATTGGAATGGCTTTAGTCTTTTTAACATCAGAATTGGAGGCTGGCAGGAGAGACCACTGTTTAGAATTCTGAAGGAAAGTGATTTTCAACCTATAATTATTATTATTATTATCATTTTTAAATTTTATTGTTGTTGTATTACATCCATCCCCTTTTTGCTCCCCTCTGTCCCCCTCCCCACCCACCCATTCCCCCCAAAGTCAATCCCACCTGTTGTCCATGTCCATGGTTCCTTTATACTAGGTTCTTGTGTAAGCTGCTCCCCTTCTTTCCCTCTGCCTCCCGCCTCCCCCCCAACCCCGTTCCCCCTGACCACTGAAGGCCTATTCCTTGTATTCATATACTTGGTTCTGTTTTGCTTGTTGTTAGTTTCGCTCATTATTGTCCCTCAACCTATAATTCTTAGCCCAATGATCGAGTGTGAGCGTAAAATAGAGATGTTTTCAGATGTACAATATCTCAACAGGCTATGAGAAACATTAGATTTAATATAGGATTAGAGGTGTAGGGAGCCCCAGGAGGCTAGTGAAGGGGCAGCATAAGATAACAGATGTGTATCAGGTGTAGATGACAACCAGTTGATATTGGTACACATCGGAAGGTTCAGGGATAGTCTTCAAAATGAAGGTGATGCATCTGAATTAACTTCTTGAGAAAAAAAATTAGGAAACTAGTGAGAAGCTGAATTAATTACAGATACAGAGGAAACAATGCAAAGGCAATCACAAGACATTTATTAGTTGTGGGGAGAACAAAGGATTGTGTAGAAAAGGAAAAGTAGTTATGGGTTACCATATGACTTGGTTATGAATTGCATTTAGAGTCACAGTAAAGACTGAATGCTAATCTAAAAGTGTGGTTATCAGCTGGGAGTGTTTTTGCTTTCCATAATACCTGGAGATCTTTTTGGTTGTCTCAATTTGGTGGGGAGTGCTATTGAGAGCTAATAGGTACAGGCTGTGGGTGCCACTGAATGTTCTGTAGAGCAGAGGACAGCTCTTTTCAAAGTATAATTATCTCCAAAATGTTATTGTGCTGAAGTTGACAGACTAATCAAAACTATTATTTTATTGGTTGGATAGAGAGATGAGAAGGTTGTGTAGAATGTGAGTAGAAATAGTGAATTCCTTATCTTCTATGATGGAAATAAAAAAATACGAAACAGCACACAGGTTTTGTTTTTTTCTTTTAAAACAGAGATAAGTAATTAAATAAAATTAGGTAAAACAAGGCTGATTTTGTAGTGCTGTTTTTCTCATATGGTTATGTACCACCTAGTGGCTTGCTTGTGACATGGGCAGTAGTTAGTTTATCTTACGCAGCTTGGGGTTAAATGCAAGTTCATAAACAATTTTATGGGGCATTTTCTAGAATTCTTTCTCCTCTGCTATCTTCTTGTTATTTATCAATTCCTTGGATCTCCCCTTTTTAGCCCTATGGCCTAAAAGACATTCTGCTACACTGTGACTCTCCCCATGTCTGGGACCAAGTAACTAAGATGAAAATAAAAAGCAGGGGAGGTTGGCTCTATTCTCTTGGGATTATGTAGCTTTTTCAACCTAAGATGAAGGTTCCTGTCCCTCAGTTTTAAACTCTGAGTTCCTGTTAAAGGTCCTATTGCTGTCACCAAAGTCACCATGATTACATTGCTTTGGGGGTCTGGAGCATTTAATTTTTAAATTTTTATTTTTCAATTTTAATTTTATTTTTTAAGCATTAAAAAAAAGATTTTATTATTTTTAGAGAGAGGGGAAGAGAAAGAGGGAGAGAGACATCCATGTATGGTTGCCTTTCGCCTGCCCCCAGCCATGGACCTGGCTGGAGACCTGGCTTGCAACCTGGTTATGTGCCCTGGCTGGGAATCGAACCAGCGAGCTTTGGGTTCGCAGGCCGGCGCCTTATCGACTGTGCCACCAGCCAGGGCTGATTTTTATTTTATTGTTGTGGTACATTCATCCCACTGCCCCCACCTCTGTTCTCCCTTTCTCCACCGCACCCTTCCCATACCCCCCTCACAGTCAATCCCACATGTCATCCATGTCCGTGGGTCATCAATGCTAGTTCCTTGAGTAAACTATTCCCCGTCTAGACTACTTTCTTGATCCTTGAGGCAGAACCAGAGGGCTTCCTGGAGTTCTCTGTCCCTGCTGCTGCCCTTCACCTCCAATCCAGCCAGGGGATACTAAGAGGGTGGAAAATGGTAAATTCACTTTGAATATTGGCATTTTTTCCAATATTCCTGTTAATATTTACTTTTCACAGGTCTCAAATAGCTGCTCTATGCATTTTGTCCAGATTTTTTAGCTGCATTTTCTGGGAGGGACCATTGGGATTGTGCTTGCTACATATTATCAGGAGTAGGAACCTATATAAACATTAAAAAGATAATTAATTTATAACTATCAGTATGCCACTATCAATGTATGTCAGATAATTTGCTAGATTATGGGGACAAAAATATGCAAAGGTATTGTATGTTATCCCACTATACTAATTTGGAGGAGTTTGTGGACAAGAGTGAAAATCAGATAATTGCTGTAATGGAGTGGAGTCAGAGACTGTGTATAATCTTAGTGATGCAAGAGGTCGTGCAGGAGAGCAGTGACCAGATCTCAAATGCCATATAGGAGAGTTCAGATTTTATATTTAGATAATGCTGTCAGGGTTGCATATTGTACATTTTTTCTCAGTCTATGTGCAGTTGAAGAACCATTGCCACAGTTTTTTCATATTGAAATGTAGATTATGGTACATACATTTGTCCTACCATTTACTTATTACTTATCCTACCAGAATGTTGATTATTTTTATAATTTAAAAGTTTTTTGAAATTTGATTTGGAACATGAAAACAGCCAAGAATATTTAAGCACTATGATCAATGAATAGTATAAGTGGGCGATAATTTGGGGGAGGGGGGGATGCTACTGTTTTTAATTTTTAAAATGACTAAAAAAATCAATGCATTTTTTAAAATTTAATTTTTTAAAATTTTATTTTATTGTTGTTGTATTCCATCCATCCCCTTTTTACTCCCTTCTGTGGATTTTAAAAATGTAGTTCAGCCTGTTTTCTAAGGTCACTAGGAAAAAGAAATATCAAGAATACTGTGTAGTGGCCCTGGCTGATGTGGCTCAGTTGGTTGGGTGTTGTCCCACAAACCCAAAGGTCATTGGTATGATTCCGGGTCAAGGCACATACCTTGTTTACAGGTTTACTCCCTTGATGGGGTGCATATGGAAGGCAACTGGTCTCCCTCCTGTTGATATTTTGCTCCTTTTCTTCCCCTCTCTAAAATAAAGGTAAATTTAAAAAAATAGATTGTGCAGTGGAAGAACAACTTGTGGTTGCTTAGTGGCTGCTCTAAACCACATTCACTTAAATGTATAAATTCTGATTTGTTTGGTGCACACACACACACACAAGGTTCATTATCTTACAAAAAAGGTTTTATTTATTTTTAGAGAGGGGAGTAGGGAAGCAGAAAGAGAGTGAGAGAAACATCAGTGTGTGAGAGAGTGGTAACACACGCTTGGTGCTGGCCTGTGGCCGAGGCATGTGCCCTGACCAGGAATCCAACCAGCAACCTTTTGCTCTGCTGGACGATGCTCAGTCAACTGAGCCGTACCAATCAGGGCCGAGATTCATTATCTTAATCACATATGTATATATAATATACTTCATAAAATAAGTATGTCCCCTTCCCCAAATATTCTTGGAAAAGATGATTTAAAATTGAAAGTGAGTTTATATGAAAGTTAGTTTGAACTCAGATTCTGCAGTTCTTCTGCAGAAGGCTTTTTGGGAAGTTTGTAGTCTATTAATGAGAAGCAGTATTGATTTCTTTGATATTTTAAAAAATGCTTTAAATGTGAAAGGTAAGCAGCTAACATATTTCCAGGTTTATTTTATGAATATATTTGCATATATTTTTAGAAGGGATTACCAGACATGGGAGGAAATCCTAGTTAAAAGTTGCTCACCTTTAGTATTGTTAGTGAGCTCTTAAGTTTATCTCTGTATTTGTGAACAGAGGGTAAATGGCTTCTTAAAAAAAATTCTGAGATATCTTTTTCTTTTCCAGACTCATCTTGTCTAAAATTTTCCCAAATTTTAATTTTGTTTTCTTGATCAGTACTTGTTCTCTTTTCTCTGGTGGTGGGTCTGGGGTGAAGCAACTAAATAGGTAAAAATATATTGTTATGGTTTGTAAATAATTTGTATTTGTTTTTGTTTTGGACAGCCGATTTATTTTGCATATTCCCAGCGAGGAAAGAGACAATGCTATCCGAGTGTGTTTTCAGATTGAACTTGCCCATTGGTTTTACTTGGATTTCTACATGCAGAACACACCAGGATTACCTCAGTGTGGGATAAGAGACTTTGCTAAAGCTGATATCCTTTTTAATTACTGTAATGACTGTCTTTCATTTTTGTTAGTAAAATATTTTAGCACAAACTTTCTTTTGTTTGTTGTTGAGATTTATGGTCTATTTGATAAAACATACTTGATTTCTAAAAATTGTCAAATATAAATAGTAGATGCAATTCAGTAGTATTCTTGTTTTTATGTAGAGGACCCTTGAAATGTATACTAATGATTAGAATTAAGTTTTGTTTCCTTTTCCCCCCCAGAAATAGCTAACCTATTTCTAGATACAATTTTTTAATTTTTTTCTTGCTGTTTGATTTAACCAGATGATCTTTAATCAGATTACTACCTTTATGGGATAGAAATTCTTAAATAATTATTGAATACTTACAGTTGTGTTCAAAGTAGTGTTTTTGGTTCTGTGGCAAATAACAAAGAAGTCCTTGCCTTCAAAGAAGCTTTTTCTTTTCTATTTACAGATGAGACAGGAACTTACCATAATTAATTACTTATTAAATATTCACATGAATATTTAAGATTACAAAAGAAGCTATGTCACAAGGCAAAAATGTGGTGAATTGCTAATGACCCTGATATTAAATGTTCTTAGAATTTTGGAAAGAGGTGGAAAGATTTTAGATAAATTTCTATTTCTAGGGGAATTTTGGATTTTAAAATAAGAATGGGGAATATTTCCAGGTAATGAAAATGGATTGAGCAAAATTGGAGAATTGGAACGAAATAAGGGATACCGTAAAAGTAAATTAATTTGTATTGAGCAGAAGGTTCTTATAAGGATATAATAGAAGGTATTAATGGAAAGTATATACAGGGATTTATGGGTTCTTAAATCTTGAGCCAAAATGGTTTGATAGTTTGTTCAGTAGGTCATTCTTTTTAGCCATAAATCATGTGTTCAAATGGAATTGTACCCTGCAAGTTCACTATACCACACTAGAGTGGAAGTAGGCATAAGTGACTTAGAATAATATAAGTAAGCAGAAATGGATGAACACTTTGTTATAGTAACTGTTAACCATGGAAAGTTTTTGAGGAGAGCTAAAGAATATTACTTGGCTCATTTGAAAATGATATTCAAGACTTAACTGGCAGGATAGGTTGAGCTGTTAATATAACTTGACTTATGGAGCAATAAGGTCCTGAACCATAGTAGAGGGACTGCAAGGAAAAGACTGAGGAGCCATTTTAATGGAAGAAGCTATTTTGCTGATTAAGAATGGGGAAGTAAATGAGGAATCAAAGTGAAATAGCAGCACTATTGAGCACTGCCTTAGTTACAGGCTTGTTGTAAGGGTCTCTGGAGAAATTATAGGAAAATTTGCTTTTAAGAAGTTATAGCTATATCAAAACAGGCAAATTGTCTTCTGTGGATTTGGTCTATTTTGCATAGACTTGGGGTTCTACCAAAGTAACTTACATACTTTGGGGTTCTGGATAAGACTTTGGGTATGCATACGAGTTTAAAACTTTCCTTTCTGTTTAAAAATTCAAAAACTTGTTTTAGGTATGTTTATTTAACTTCAGTTATATGGAGAAAAAGCCTTTATTGTTATTCTGGTAGACTGTTAAGTAACAGCGCTTACTCTGAGAGGCATTATGCAGTGAACAAGGTAGATTCAGTACCTGTCTGACGGAAGGGAGACAGAAGGAAATGATTGTGGTGTAGTATGGTAAGTTGTGATAGGGTAGTTAAGGGGCTTGGTAAGAAGAGAGGAGAGGAATACTCAACCTTGACTTGAAGCCAGCTAGAAGTTTCCCTCAGAGGAAGTGGTTTATGTAAGAAAGATCCATGTAAAAAGGTAAAGAAAGTTAAATGTCATGGGTTTTAGAGTAAATGGTGTGGAACAAGAGATGATGCCAGAGAGTAAGTTAGGGCTAAAGCAAATCATGTAATGGTCTTTTTACTAGAATATAGGAGATTTTTTAAAAAATTAAAACTGTAATTTTTTTTTTTAATTTTTTACTCATTTTCAGAGAGAAGGGCAGGGAAGGAGGAAGAAAGGAAAGAAGCATCAGTGTATGGTTTCCTTTCATCCACCTCCATCTAAGGACCTGGCTGGAGACCTGGCTTGCAGCCTATTTATGTGCCCTGGCTGGGAATTGAACCAGCAACCTTTGGGTTCGCAGGCTGGCACCTATCCACTGAGCTACCAGCCGGGGCTACAGGGCTTAAACTTTACTTTTTATTTTTTGAAAAAAGAAAAACCTTCAACTTACAGAGAACTTAAAAAGAACATTACAGTGCACTACTATCGTACCCTTCTATTTTTTTTTAAAGATTTTGTTTGTTTTTCAGAGAGAGAGAGAGAGAGAGAGAGAAATATCTGTTGCCTTTTGAATGTGCCACAACCGGGTACCTAACCTGTAACCCAGGCATGTGCTCCAACCAGGAATGGAACCAGCGACCCTCGCTTTGCAGGACCATGCCCAATCAACTGAGCCACACGGGTCAGGGCCATACCCTTTTTGTATATTCACCCATTGTCAACATTTTGCCATATTTGCCTTTTTTATTCTCTGTGGATGTTTTGAAAGACCACTCTGAAATAGAATGAATTGGAGGAAGGCAAGACGCTCTTTCATTACTTGATAAATTAGAAGTGGAAACTTGTGATAGAAGTGAATAGAAGTTAAACTTGAATGATATTTAGAAGGTAAAATTAGTTTTAACATGGATATCTGAGAAGTGGAAGAAAGAATCAAGGATAGTACTCAGGTTTCTAGTTTGAGCAGTTGAGTGGATGGGTGTGTGTTCTATTTGTAGAAAAATAAAGGAGGGGAAATATTGGGGTGGGGACTGAAGGGCTTAGTTATGGACAAATTGGTTTGTGGTACTTGTGGGATATTGAGGTAGAGGTTGCATAAAATAAGTGATTAGCATGATTTCTAGAGGCAGATTCCTTGGGTTAGCATTACTAGCCATGCATGCAGCCTTGGGCAAATTGTGGTGCTTTCCTATCCCTCTTGTTTTTTCTTATGAAAATTGCACATTGTTTTAGGATTTTTCTTAAGTAAGCATTGAGCAATATGGGTATAGATTAGGTAATCTGGGTTGCTTTTTGGAGTTAAATCCAGAGAACAGTGGGGAAGAGGAATTTTGGATATTGCTAAGAGATTGAGTAAAGTGATGGACTAGGGAGGGGCCATGTTATTTAGGTAAGAAAAATAAAAGTTGAAGGGTGATAATACAGAGAAAGGTAAATAGTCAAAGGTTGATGTGGAATAATCATATAGTGTAATTAGAAGAATGCTGTAAAAAGTTAGGAGTCAAGATGTTTTATTTTAATTAAACTACCCGAATAGTTCTAGTGGTGTCAAGATCCAGAATATTGCTGTGGGAACTGGTCCTGGAAATGGAATGGATGTGAAGGACAAGGACTGTAAGAAACTGAGATAAGTTGTCCATTGGGAAATTAATATCATCTAAGATAATGGTAAGGAGGTTGCTTATACCTAAAGCAGATTTTTCATTTTTGGGGGCTGGGGGTGGGGTGGGGAATCACCAAATTGTTAAAAATAGAGAAAAATGTGTATAACACAAGGAAGACATGCTTCAAATTCTTACATTCTTTTTCTAATCTGTATAACCTTTCTTTCTCTTAGAATTACTGTGTAAGGTCCAGTACTCCAGGTTTAAGACTCAGAATAATTTGGGGTGTGGAGGGGTTAAGAAAATCAGACAATAGTCAAATAAGAGTTTTAGTAAATATTAGAAATGGTAATTATTCAGTGAGTGTTATAGGGGTTTTAAATTAAATTTATTATCTCTAAGTAAAAATGGAATGAAAAAAATGTCCATGTTTGAAGGGAATTGCTTTTATTTACTATTATGAAGGAGGACTGAAGAGTTGTCAGTGGGGAAATGGGTGTCATATGGGATTGGGTTCTGTACTTGCTAATTGTGTGGACTTGAGCCAAGGTAACGAGTTTTCTTTCAACGTTAATTTCAAGTGTATCATGAACTGTAGTTGCTTGGTTCAGTCAACTCACTTATTTTGTGTGGTTCTGGGATAGGGGAAAAAATGGGTAGATGAAGTGTAGTTTCCAAAAGTTAAATCTGTTAATGTACCCTCTTGCTAAACCTTTCTTTTTCTGTTATTCTTTTTGAAGAAGTTGTTCAGTGCTAGAAAAATAAGATAATACTGCTTTGTGGAGACATGGATGGACCTTGAAATTATTAGGAATGTTGTAGGGAGAAGGAAAAGAAAGAAAAATACCGGATAAGTACCTAGTCTCTGAACTATTTGGCATTATTTCTGTTTCTGGGGTATTTTTCTGTGTTTTTCTCTATGGTCAAATATTTAATGAAAAAACAGCTATTTAAAATGTATACTATTTGTGATGACTTTTAAAACATAAGGGATTTTAGTAAACATTATAGAGCCAGACTTTTATTGGAAAAATAACTTTCAGAGTCTTCTTAGCAAGCCCATATAGAACCATAGGGCTTCATGAAATGGTTCATGTGTGTCCAAACTTGATCCTTTTGTTTCCCTCCCCAAATGAAGGCATGGATTAATTGAGATTTACTTATTGCCTGTCTTTTAATTACAAGGTTGTCATAGATGATTGACTTCTTTGGGTTCTTTGAGGGCTTCTTTAGTTGTTACCACAACAGTAAAACCAACACAAATTTTTAAATACAAAACTGTAGAACACGTAAAATTTTCATTAAATGAGTTTATTGTGATGATTTTGTTTAAACCAAACAACCAGTTACAATATGAATATAATGCTGGCTTCTTTGAGAGTATTTTGATATGCTTATAAATACCAGTTTTTCTACCCTTTTTTTTCCCTTTGTTATGAAATCTTTCTGTATTATGCTAGGATATCCTTTGACCTTTATGCATTATTTGCATATTAGATTTCTTCTGTGTTTTTTTGTTTTTTTTTTTAAATTTATTAAACATTTTTTAAAAGATTTTATTAGTTTTAGAGAGAGGGGAAAGGATAGAGACATCAATGTATGGTTGCCTTTCACCTGCCTCCAGCTAAGGACCTGGCTGGAGACCTGGCTGCAACCTGGTTATGTACCCTGACTGGGAATCGAACCAGAGACCTTTGGGTTTGCAGGCTGGACATTTCTTCTGTTTTTAGTCCTCAAAGCAGTTAGAAGTAGTAATACTACCAATATGATCTCTGAAATCAAGTAGTAGTGCTTCATGTATGTGGTCATCCAAAATGATGGAAAATATGCATGTTTTCAGATTAATATTAAAATGAAAACTGAATATAGAAATTTTCAGAAGACTTCAGGACCCTAATAATATGCGTATTTTCTTGGTTTGAGGAACAATATTATGTCAGTTATCTCCTGTGTGGTATAAAAGTGATTGTTCTCAATGCCTCAATATGATTGCTTTCAACTTCAGTTGGTCTACCTAACCATGGAGTATGATGGTCCAGTGATAAATCTCCAGCACAAAACTTTGTAAACCACTTTTGACATGTTCGATCAGTCATAGCACCTTCTCCACACTGCACTATCTTTTTTTTGTATTTCAGTTGTTTTTACAATTCTTGAAATAATAAAGCCTAAAATGCCAAAAATGTTGTGTATTTTCTTCTGTCTTCAATATTAAAATGGCTACACAAAAATTCACCAAATTTAATTTTTAAATTATTTTATTAATTATTTTTAGGGAGAAGAGCAGGTAGGGAGGAAGAAAGGGAGAGAAACATCAATGTATGGTTACCTTTCACCTGCCTCCAGCTACAGACCTGGCTGGAGACCTGGTTATGGGCCCTGACTGAGAATTGAACCAACGACCTTTGAGTTCACAGGCTGGTGCTAATCCACTGAGCCCCCAGCCAGGGCCTGATTTTTTTCTTTCTAGTGTATGCTGATAATGACAACTGTTACAATACAATCTAACAAATTTTGTTTTTGGTTTTTTAATTTTTAAAGATTTTGAAAAATTTTTATTGTTGTATTACATCCATCCCCTTTTTGCTCCCCTCTGTCCCCCTCCCCACCCACCCATTCCCCTCAAAGTCAGTCCCGCCTGTTGTCCATGTCCATGGTTCCTTTATACTAGGTTCCAAAATTGTTTTAAATGAAGTTAAAGACAGATACTACCAGAGCCATTTACAGAAACAAATAAATGAACTTTTTGGCCAACCCAGTAATTTTTCCCTCACTTTTCATAGTAATATTGTTAGAGTGATGAGGCATTTGATGTCATGGAGCATTGGAAGTCTGAGAATATTAAGGGTGAGGCAGAGGTGGGTTTACAGTCAATATGGAAAGTAATACATTAATAATACAAGAGTAAACTTTGTGTGTTGTGTACTCAAACTGTAAACATATTTTTGTCCCACTTTGTACTTCATAGGTTTATTTTACTTTTTAATTTTTAAAAATTATTTTACTTTGCCCAGTTCTGTTTGAAACAGCTATTTTCCTTAGTGTCTGATTTATTTTTCTTTGTAATCCTTAGTAAATCATCTTAAAAATATTTTTAATTGTAAAAGCAGTACAGATACATAGCAAAGAAATACATCATGTGGAGTGCTATACTTCATTCCTAGGTCTGCTTCCCACCATTAGCCACTTGAACTTGTTATGACAGTTTCTAAGTCTTACCAATATGTGCATGGTACTTGTTTCTTGCTATTTCAGCATCTGTTGACTCCTGATATGATTGATTTGAGGTGTTCATGTGGTCCTGCATTTATTCATGTTGTCTTAGGGATCCAGGACTATGAGAATTTATAACTTTCTAAATGAACGTCTAGGAGTTAGCTATGATGTTCAAGAGAAAACAAATGTGAAATAAAAGCAAGAGGATTAAACTTAAGTGAGGTTAAAATCTGAGTAATTCCATAGGAAATACACAGTTGATTTAAATAGGTCTTTCTGTAGATAAGTGCTCTCAAGCTGTATTAAGGGAGAAAGTAACTTCCTTAACACTATGTATACTCTTCAATCATTGTCCATTTTTGCTGCCTCAAGGTGAAGATGTGGAAAAAGTTTTGGATGAATGGAAGGAGTATAAAATGGGAGTACCAACATATGGTGCAATTATTCTTGATGAGACACTTGAAAATGTGAGTGTAATAAAGTGAAACATTTTTAATGAAATGGTGAGCAAATGTGTTATTTGAAAAATGTATTAAGTTTAGGTTTTAAAATATACTAGGTTTTTAGTGCTGAAAGGCCAAATTTTGCCTGCATTCTGTGTCTTAATATTTTATACTTGTTATAGTGTGGTTTATTGCAGAAAAAGTACCCCTTCATTGTTGAAGAAATACTTTAAAATGAGCAGAATGCCTTTCTTCACACTAGTAATATACTGAGACTCATGGAAGATAATTAAACCAAATACTGTATCAAATTACTGGTGATAACAATTACCTGAAACAAGGAGAAAAATGCCTTTGACTTTTAGAAAGCAGCATGGGAAAGCAAGTTTTATTTTTGTCTCTGCTTGTTGTGCAGGTACTACTGGTTCAGGGGTACCTAGCAAAATCAGGCTGGGGATTTCCAAAAGGAAAAGTAAATAAAGAAGAAGCTCCTCACGATTGTGCTGCTAGAGAGGTGAGTTGTAACTCTTGCTGCTCCTTTTTATTTATTTTATATCCTCGCCCTAGTTCATGCTTATTAAATTTAGAGAGATGAGAAGGGAGGGTCAGAAACACCCATTTGAGAGAGTAACAAACATCAATCAAAACATGGATCAATTGCCTCTTGAATGTGTCTTGCTTGACCAGGGACTGAACCTGCAATACAGGCATGTTCCCTGACTGAGAATCAAACTTGCGACCTTTCCATTTTTCTGGGTGATGCTCCAACCAACTGAGCTGTGCTGGCCAGAGCATAAATGTTAACTTCTTTTGTTCATATCTCTTTATCATTTATTTTTCTCTTGTTTTTATTTTCTTTCTTTGTCTTATTTTTTATTGTATTCTCAAACTCTTTTGTCTGAGTGTAGAGGAAGATATCTCCTCCACCTTTCCTTTTAGAATTAGATTTACAATTGGTAAAATATTTTAAGGCCCTGGCTGGTGTTACAGGGGATAAGGCACTGGCCTGCAAACCCAAAGGTCGCTGGTTCGATTCCCAGCCAGGGCATGTAAGCAGGTTGCAAGCCAGGTCTCCAGCCAGGTCTGTGTCTAGGGGCAGGTGAAAGGCAACCATACATTGATGTCTCTCTCCCTCTCTGCCTCTCTGCCTTCCCCTCTCTCTAAAAATAATAAACTTAAAAAAAGGAAAACCCATTTTGACTATTATAGCCCTTATTTTATATACACTGTATAGTCATGGCTCCCTGACAAGGCACAATTTGAACTTTTCTAAGAACTTGACGTTTTGTTGCTCAGAACCCATCCTAGCTCCCCACTCTCAGTGGGATGAAATTTAATTCTTTAAGTATTGAAACTCAGTTGCCTCAACATAAAACTTAGCCTTCCTGTGTTTATCTTTATTTGCAATCAAAAGGATTTATTCTTTGTCTCTTGAATTTAACTGGTTTGTCTCAGCCTTTAAGCTTTTGCTCATATTATTTCCCTTCCTGGAAAGTTCTCCCTTCTTCCTGACTTTTCAAATCCTACCTATTTACTTTTCCAGACCCAGCTCAATTTATCCTGCTTTTTTGAAGGATTCTCACCAACTAGCTCTGTACACAGGACCTGAGTTTCTCATTTATAAGATGAGGTTTAGAGTGGTTCATTTTAAAAGTTTATTTCTACTTAAAATTCTGTTTTCAAATCTAATAAGTCAGTTCCATCCCACAGGAATCTTTGAACTCAGCAGTTGTCTTTTTCATTTGTTTGGCATTAATTATATAGTACTTTGTGATAGTTGCGTACTGTGCTTTTATTTATCAGTTTCTTACCATTTATCATTACTTTTTGAAAACTTTAGTGCAATTATTAGTGAAGGGTAATAGTTAAAATTTGAATAAACCACTAGTGATTATCATGTACAAATTGTTAGCGGTTATTTACTTTGGAGTAAGATTGAAATTTAAAAATGCATTTTAAATTCAGTATGGCAGAGCTTCTTAAAGCAAGTATTTGCAACAGCTTGTAGACAAAGCCATTATAAGTAAGTGAAAGTTTATACACACTCCTTAAAATTGAGAGCTGCTAAAGGAGCAGGTGAAGAATTGTCACATTCTTTAAGATTCTTTAAGAGCTTTCCCTTTTCTTTCTGGAGAGAGAGAGAGAGAGAGAGAGAGAGAGAGAGAGAGAAAGAGAAAGAGTGAGAGAGAGTGTGTGTGTGTTACGTGCTTGTTGAGCTGGTGCTTGATTCCTGGCGACCCTGTGAATGGCCATCCACCATGTCCTGTCCTCAACAGCCCTGTTCAGCACCTGTAGATGGACATCTATGGCTTATCTTATGGAGTCAGTCCATCTCATGTTTGGTCTTCCTCTTTTCTTGCAGCCTTCTCTTCCCAGTGTTACTGGTTTTTTCTAAGAACCTGGCCTTCTCATATGATGGCAGGAGATGAAATGGAGCAGCTGTATTTTCTTTTATGTTCTCAAACTTTATAGTTTTCTAAAGAAGGACAAAATAGGAGCCATAGATAACATCCTATGTAGAGGAATTGATCTATAGTCCTATACATGGAGTTAGACTTGTCCTATGGCAGATAGTTGTCCAGATTCAGAAAAGGCACCTTAACTGGAATAACAGATTTAGGCTAAATGGAGTGAGATAGGTTGTCTCTGTAATTGGATCTTTTTGGAGGCATGTGGAGGAAATCAGATACCTACACTTGCAAAACTAAAGTACCCTGGACCCAAAGGGTCTGTCTACATCTACCACTAGAACCCTCCTTCTGAGTCAGGATAATGCAGAAATAGGATATTTGGGGTAAAAGAGAAAGTCAGTTAACCTGTGAACTGAGGCTCCCACTTTTCACTTTTACTTTAAAATTTAAAATCTCTGCTCTGGGATTTTTACATAAAAGGTTGGCCTGTTCATGTGCTAATTTCAGTAATGACTACTAATTACTATAATTTGTAGGAAAGTAAATAAAATTTATTCTAGGGCATCGGGGGTGGGAGAATGGAGTGTGGATGGTAGGATATAAAGAGAGTCTTGGGAGGGTGGGGGTCCAATCATTATGGGAGGTTATCTCCATTTTACAGGTGAAGAGCTGAAACAGCAATTTTGAACATGCCCAAGATCACAGAGTAAGCAGCAGAACAGGGATGTAAAACTCTGGAATTAGGCTCTGAAGTCAGTGTTCTTGACTACTACAGTTTAGGCTGTCAAGGAATATTTGTGAAAACACAGATGAAGATGGAAGGAATTTGTGATTTTTAAGTATTTTCCAATAAAATTTGCATTTCTGATTTGGATTAATATGAATATTTTTTGTTTATTTTTTAGAGTTTTTGTCTTGCTTTTGGGAACCATAGTCCCTTAACCTCAGGGAAAAATTTTTTCCCTTTGATAATGAGAATTGATCCTGACTTCTTTCTGAACTAAATATCCTCTTTTAGCTTCATAAAGGATGTTGTCAGAAAAGGGTTGACTTTAATTTATGTAAATTTTGGATTCAGATTTTTAAAGGCAAGTCTTTTTACTTTCATCCCTGATACTTAAAAGGCTACCTTTGTCACAAAGAGGAAGAGATTTGGTATCAAGGTAGAGTATTGCTGTATTAGTCTACTTAGGTTGCCATAACAAAATACCACAGACTGGGTGACTTAAAGAACAGCAAGGCTGGGAAGTCCACGATCAGGGTGCCTACTGATTTGATTCCTGGTTAGAGCTGTTATCTTGGCTTGCAGGTGGCAGCGTTCTCTCTCCCTACTCATGTGGCATCTGGCTGCCTGTGTGAGTGCAGAGGGTGAGCGCACTAGTGTCTCCCTTTTCTTGTAACAGCCTTAGCCCTATTAATCCCACCCTATGGCCTGTTTAACCTTTATGCACTCCTCACAGGCCTTATCTCCAAATACAGTCACATTAAGGAGTTAGGATTTCAGCATAGGAATTTTGGAGGGACACAGTTCATCCATAGCAGTTGTCATTTTTGAGTGATGAAAGTATTCAGCTAGTTCTAGAGTTGCAGTATGTCATTCTGCTACTTGGTGGTGCTGTAGTGTAATAGAAGCAGCATGGTTTGAGAGAAGGAATCATCAGTGTTAAGCCTTAGTTGACAAGGGACAAGTATAAAGGACCCATGGGCAGAGGTTGGGAGCGTGGTGGGATGGTAGGGGGGTTAGGGGAGAGCAAGGCGGGGAAAACTGGGACAACTGTAATTGAACAACAATAAAATTAAATTAAAGTCTTAGTTGAAAACTAGCTTGTTATTTGATTGTTTATGGGTATTTATGTTAATATCACATTGCTCCTTTTAATTTTCACCCTATTAACGTACAAGGAGAGGTTTTGTCCCAATTTTGAGCTGCATTTGTCAGACTTATGCCGATGTCTTAAGGACTTTTCCCTTGCTTTTAAGTTATGCTCTTCTACCATGGATGATTACCCTTATATTAAGTTGCTAATATTTTGATTTGGTTATGATAGCATCTTATTTTAGTTGATAGTTATATTAATGTTATTTCAGTATAGATGACCACCCAGAAGAGTTTTGTTAACGCTGTAGCGGATTTGATACATCCTGTAAGAGCTGTATATGTGGGTGGAGGTGAAAGAAGCAGGGGCAAGCAGGCTTCTCAGGTCGCGGTTAGAGTGATTGTTGGTAGAAAGCTAAGGCCCATCTTAATTAGTAATTCCCTACCTTTTCTTTGACCTTTTTTTGGTTTACCATTGGTAATGGGCTTGTCTGATCACTTTTTTCAGTGAAGTATAGATTTAGGCCAAAAATGAAAAATGTTTTCCGGATAATGTTGAAAGGATATGATAGGATAACCTCACTGCATTTTTGTTCTAGGTTGTGGTGAAACACCAGCTGATCTTGAGAACAGTCAAGTAATACTTGGTAGTTCACTTGTGGCTTTGAGGTTTCATAATGTTGTTCATGATTTGATACAACAATAACTTACTATAATGAAGCTGTACGTTTGTATGATTTTATCTTCATAGAATTTGTGGAAAGAAATTATTGTTTGGCATTTTCTACCTCTCCCTGTAGACTTAAAGGATATATAGGTAGAGGAGGTTTCATCAGTCTATGCTGGTGCTCCTTGGGGAGCACATTTTCAAATGTTAGGTATTAAAAAAATGTTTTTATTGTTATGTTATATTCATCCCATTTCCCCCACTGTTCCCCATCCCCCACTTAAATGTTAGGGATTTTTATCTGATGTTGTTTGAGAAGTTATTGCTATTCCATATACCAAATATGTTAACTATGTATTACCGTACAGAAATGGATTTGATTCACAGGTGTTGTATTTTGTCATTGGTGTTTGTACATGTGAGTTGTTAAAATAGTTTCTGGTAAATATTTCATGGGACTAAGTACCTAATTTTAGAGGCAAAATTACCTTTATCACTTTTAAATTGAGAGGTTATGTCTGTTCATTTATTGTAATTTTGATTGCACAGGGTTTGAAGCTGCCTGTTAGTATAGATGACCTTTTCATTTTGCCTCATATCTGCTGTGATTGTTCAGCTATAGCCATTCCCAGCTATCTAAATGGAGTGCTTTTATTTTTTTATCTGCCTGGTAAATTCCATTTCACCTTTCAAGGACTTCACCTTGAGTCCTAGCTCAAGTATATTCAGCAGACTAGGAATGCAATCGCTGATAATCTTCCAAAGGTGACCACCCAAGTTCCCACCTTGTCTGTACCTGAGGTTGAGTTAGGTTCCCTGATTCTGTGCTCCCAAAGCACAAGCCACCTCTTAGCATATATTATATTACAATTATTATTTTCTTTTTTAGCTTATCTCCTTAAGGAGTAGTGCTTGCTTTATTCATTTTTAAAAATTAATATATTTTATTTATTTTGCTATTACAGTTGTCCCAATTTTCCCCTCTTTGCCCCCCTTGACCCAGTACCCCATTCCCCTCCAGCAGTGCCCCCCTTAGTTCATGTCCATGAGTCATGCATATAAGTTCTTTGGCTTCTCTATTTTCCTTTGTTCTTCTTAACGTCCCCCTGTCTATTCTGTAACCACCAATGTGTACTTTTTCTTTTTTCTTTTAATTTTATTGTTGTTGTATTAAATCCATCCCCTTTTTGCTCCCCTCTGTCCCCCTCCCCACCCACCCATTCCCCCCAAAGTCAATCCCACCTGTTGTCCATGTCCATGGTTCCTTTATACTAGGTTCTTGTCTAAGCTGCTCCCCTTTCTTGCTTCTGCCTCCCCCCTCCCCCCAACCCCTTTCCCCCTGACC